>JBBJLS010000036.1:3704650-3726421 GCA_037577275.1 Bryconaethiops microstoma
GTGTGTGTGTGTGTGTGTGTGTGTGTGTGTGTGTGTGTGTGTGTGTGTGTGTGTGTGTGTGTGCGTGTGTGCGTGTGCGTGTGCCCACATTTTTTTGTACATTGTACAGGAAAAACGGAGCTCATCTACAATGCCATTCGTTCCTTGGCATGTTTACGATGTCCTGACATTGCATAAAAATGACCGTAACTCGTAAAACGAGCCTGGAAACCTAGTACACAGCTTAGTAAGGATGTCATTGGCTTCTTCCACTTTGGCTCCTGTTTTATTTGGAAATCCCATGGCTCACTCCAGCCCATGTGGCAGGGGAAAGTGTTCCTCTTTTTATCCCCACATTGGTCAGAAGTCTCATTTTGGGGGTAATTATCGCCATCTTGTGGTGAAAGATGTCAGTGGCCCACAATTAAAGCCTTCCATTTGTGAATCACTGACTGGTCAGCGTGGACTGGGAATGTCCTGCTGAAACAAAGTTGGTCTGATGCTTCAAGGACAGTCCCTGCAGCACTATGCCATCCCAAATCTTTCATTAATCCAAAGCTTTTTAGTACGCAGGGCCTCCTGGTCTTTATAGAGATTCACAGCAATTAGTCCGCTGGTTTGTGGAGCGTTTAACGGCTCTTTCACAATTGCTTGTTTCCTACAACTTTAAAGTCTTCTAGGAAACATCATGCTAAGTATTCTCAGCATATCCTGTGGTCCGTTTACAGAATGCAGTCTCCGCCTTTGGTTTCTTGGCGCAGGCCTTGATTATTTGCTTGTATCCTTCGTAACACGCCTTGCGCTTGGTCTTGGCATTGCTGAATATAAATGCAGCATGACTGTGGGGTATCTGAGCCGAGCGTCCGCTTCAGCAGGAATACAGAACGCTCCTACAATTCTGTATACAGTACTAGTCAGGCCTGAAGCCTGAGACCATCTGAAGAGGGGGGGTAGATACCATAAAAACACAAACATATTAAAGTTAGGAGTGCATATTGTGTTGTTAAAAGATGCTCAGAAAAACAGACACATTACAGTTAGGAGTATGTATTGTTAACCTAAGAAACATCAACTCATGATTCTTTGAGAAATTATTCAGGAAATCATGAAACTGCACTTGACAAATTGTTCAGTCATTCAAAACAGACAAAACCTGTACAGATATTTTTCTTGACGTATACTATGTTCTAAGCAGTAGCCCAGAAATGTAATTTCTGCCAAAAAAGCAGTGGAATAATATAATACAATGTTTGAATACATCCAAACGTTACAAACCACCCTTAACACGATCCATCACAATGCATCAATGTAATTTTGCAACAAGCATGCTAGCTTAATCATTTCCAAACATCTCCTCAAGCCCAGTGGTATTTGTAGTCACCATCTCAAACCTGGTTTGGTTACACTCCATTAACGTATACTTCAAGTGGAACCTGGGGTCCAACAACCAAAGCAGTGGAGTTCTAACCCTCTCAGATCTTATCAGTGTGATGGGATACTTTTGTACTTTATGAGCATATACTTGTATTATTTTAATGTTCTTTGGTAATTTCATAATTGAAAACATACTGACCGCAAAGATGGTTTTCTCAGGTGGTCTAAGGTTTTTTGCACAACACTGTATGACCCGATGCTCAGGTACTGGTCAGGCATTCAAGCAGCAGGCCATCTGGCCTCTGTCAGAGTCTGACTGGGCACTGTGTAAGATCACGACTGCATGTCCGCTGAGAGCCTTATTCCTGTCCTCTTCAATTGAGTACACAGATGTTTTCTCCCAATTCCAGTCGCTGGCGTTCTGTTTCTGATCTTTAATTCTATTACTTTAGCCATCTGTGGAGGAAGAATGCTCCAACACAACACGCAGCTTCAAACAGAAATCTGCTTTTGGTGCAGGATCCCATAAGGTTTTTTGAAAGAGGACATTGTGCCTGCTGTGCTGAACTAGGCTAGAGATGAGGCAAGGAAAGCCTCTGACTAGGGCTGCACGGTGTATTCATTTTTTGCAGTAATGTTATCGCGGAAGGCTGAAATTTCCAAATGAGCACTGTAAAACTTTAAAACCTTCTGAAAACCTCTCTGGACACTTTGGGATTGGTTACGTGTGTTACTTGATCCAACAAGTATAAATCATTTGAATCAAAATAAAGCAGGATCACATCATGTGGCTTACAATGGACTGTGTATCCCAGTATGTAGTAGGTCAACTAGGGATACACAGTGTATTGGTGGCCAGCATATTTGCCCATAAATGTGAAAAATGTTGTTGCTGTTGCTGCTGTTATTATTATTATTATTATTGGCCCAGTATTGGAATTACCAATAATTACATCTGATAACTTGGTTTAAATGTCTTATATTCACTGTTCTCCATAAATAGATAGATTATTATTAGAATTTTAAACACAAAAGCAGTTTTTGATAGCTTTCAGTTATGACAAGGCTACAGCTGGTGGCCTAGTGGTTAGGGCATTCGCCTTGCGATCAGAAAGTCCTGGGTTTGATTCCCAAGACTGCTAGTGGCACCTCGGAGGTCCCCTTGAGCAAGGTACCGTCCCCCCACACTGCTCCCCGGGCGCTGTGTTCCTGGCTGCCCACTGCTTCACTAGGCGAATGGGTTAAATACAGAGGAAGAATTTCACCCTGTTCACACTGTTAGCTGTAGTGTGTTCATGTATGACAGAATAGTCAGTTTCACTTTTTCACTTTGACTTTAATCCTCAGTCTTTGGTATCAGGCTAGAAATTCTGTATCCCTAAAGTCTTCATATAGAAAAAAAGAAAATCCATGTTATCCATGTAGATCTCCCTAGCTATAGGTGAAGGGTGCTGCGCCCCCGCAAGCCCCATGCTGCGTGTGAGCGCTTCTCCAGGCCACACAACACCACCTCTGTTCCTGCCCCATCATTTAGGAGCAGGCCGTGAAGTCTGAGGGCGAGTTTCCACACTCGGGTTTCAGCAGAGGCTGTGACACGGCTGGAGCTTCCATGCTAACTCCACACGTTGTGTGCCACACTCTCCAAAAAGGAAAAAAAAAAGGCACCATCCAAAACATAGCGTCTGACTGCTTTGGCATGAGTGAGTGTTGGTTTTCGGAGCTAGCCTGCTGAGCCATTCACTCGCTATAAAAGAATAGCTAAAGGAAGGCAGCGTAGGGTGTCCTGCAAAAAATTAGCCACTCGCGTTATTTTCCCTTTTGTATAGTCACAAAGCCACACTGCAGCTTGGTTCTTTTGAAGTTGCCCCATCTGAGATGTCTTAAATATGCATAAATATAAGTTCCAGACCCTTTCTATCACTTGCAGTGAGAGGAATCGGCGGCGGCGTAGCTGTCTCAGTGGATGGATTTTCAGAGCTGAGACTATTTAGGATGACTTGGCCACATGAAGGCAGGTTTTTTTTTTTTTTTAATGAAAAAAAGTGTTGTAGTAAATGGATACAGATGGTTCTCCTGCTCATGGACACACAAAAACAACCTCTTTGTGCTCAGGAGGTGTGTGAAAATCAAAGATGATCTATCCACACCTCTTTACGAAAAGGGCTTAAAAGGACTTAGACCAAATGCTGCGTCCATTGTAAGATGGACAAACATCAGTGCTGATGTTTGTTGATGTGAACTTTACATGGGGCGGTAGGGGGGCTTCACAAACTACACTTGATCTGGACCAGGACATGGTTTCAACTTTTAATATATAATTCAGTTTGCTGGTGTGTATGAGTTGCAAAAGCGATCCTTGGGGTAACTTTATATGCACTCCTCCACTTCTTCAATCCATCTTATATTTATGCAGGCAGTTATATATTCCTTCCCATCGCCATATTTTTTGCCAAAAGACATAGGAAGTAAATCTAATTCTTGTTAAGCTGAGGTCTTCAAACATTTTTTTTGTGGAGAGAAAATTCCTCCCAGCCACTTTAAACTGCAGTAAAATTGTAACCATATGTGATATTGATGTCGGCCGGACCGGGCTTTCTGGCCATTGACTGCTCCTCTGGCAAAGCGCCATGGTGAGACTTCAGTAAGATGAAATGTGAATAGAGCAGCAATCTTTTGAACTACACACACACTATCCATTCACATATTTCACCCTCATAATTGGAGGAGAAAGGATATCATGAGGTTAGAGGTATCACGTTATAAGTTTTGTGGGAATTAATCTCAGGCGATAATGCAAATGTAGACAAACAATTCTCTCCTGCAGAATTATTGCAATAAATGATATGATCATAATCCAAATTCAGTCACAGAGTGCCATATTACATTATATAATTACAGAGCCTGACCCTGTGGCTTGCATTTTCCCAGTATAATTACCATATAATTACCACCCAAGTCGGCTTATAATATGACCTGCTAATTTATAACACTCGTCACATTTTGGTTTGGAGAAACACAATATTGACAGTGCTGCATGCTGTCTGTGCAGAAAATGTATATTCATTTACTGGTGAAAAAAATTTATATTCATCTACCAATTTACAAGCACACCTCAGAATACCTTCCAGCTCAGTGTGCTAGAATTAGCTGAGCAGGATGCGTTAATGATTCTCGTGATGAGTGGACATGTGGTAAAACCACCAGAGAATAGGTGTCTAATAAAGGTCTTCAAAATAGAACAGCATGTCCACAGAAAGAGGACTCAGATCATTAATGTCCAACACTGTGTCCGGTCTGTAGCAGGGAAAAAGGTCTGTCCAATTAACTGACTGTCAAAATCAATGAAAAAAGTTAATACCGGTAAATATCTCAGGTAGATACTTTAAAAAAACAAAACACACACACAAATTGCCAGACTTTACCAAAAATATTTCTTTTCAAGTGATGTTAAATGTATATATGCATGATGTTCTGTTTGAAAGGTCTATTGGCCTATAATGCAAACTTTTCCATTTTTAAACAAGCCATAGATTAGTGTGACATGAATGAGAATTGGGGGAAAAACATTATGCATATCAGCTCTTATTCAAATATTTGTGATATTTGAAAATATAAGTTATCATCAGTTATCCGCAGGCTAGAAGGTTCCTCAATATGAAGAAAATCTTTGGGCTTTCCTCTGACATACTGCCCTCATTACTGATACAAAGTCTGATTGGTGTAGGGCTGGGTATAAATTGCCATAAAATTTGAAAATATGATCAGTACTTCCATTACAGACTTCTGGAAAACTAAATATCTTAATGTATATCTTGCTGTGATGCCAAGTATAGTGATATTATATTTTTGCCATATTGCCCTTCCCTAAATGGGAAGACTGGTGTCCAGTATTTGGGTTCTTAAGGGTTTTGCTGGACTTGTTTGAGATCATATCTGCTCGTGTTGTCTCGTTAAGAAAATGGCCTCCAGAACAGGTAGTTTAAGGAAGGCGGCCATGCTGTTTGCTATCTTCTTGTGGTTCCACCGTGTCTCCGCACTGCTATTTCCTGACTGGCATAATGGACCCACTCTAATGACACTGGACAGGCCGAGTCTCATTCAAAGCAAATGTGGACTTTTGCTCCATATCTGCCACATTCAGGCAGAGTATCTTGAGGTATCTTTTACCTTCTGAAGTCCACCCCTCATGTTCATATGGAGGCTTCTGGAATTGATTATGTAGAAAGCCTTCAGTTTGTGTTGACGGAGAAGGCTCAGCAACCCCCGCTATCAGATTTCATCTACAGTTCTGTCGAGCACATGCTCGTACACTCAAGGTTAGTGTGGATTAATGCGTACAGCATGACTGATGCTGCCCTGGAAAATGTCTGTATTTTGCTAAAACAAACGTCACTGCCAATCCCTTACCATTGCATTGCTAAGTAGGTCTTTGACAGGCGACCCTAGAGTGCTATAAGATGCAGTTTATATACGTCTCTGTAATTTACATCCAATTCTGAATCGCTTAGTCGCAAAACATAGCCAGATATCTGCTCGGTCTGCAGTGATCAGTACAGATCAGTAATCATCCCTGTTATAATTACATAAATAGGACCACAGGACATTTCTGGCATCAGTTTCATGGTGATTTTTGTCAGTGCAGCATCAGAGTATGATGAGAATAACAGCAAGCAATAGGTAGTGCAATAAACATCCGACGTGAGTTATGTTGGATTCCTCTGACCAAAACCCACAGTCTGCTGCTCCATGCTGGCTCCACGTGAATTAGAGCTTGAAATATTTCTAAACAGGACCTGACTGTTCGTGGCTGAAGTGAGGAGCATCATTTTTCGAATACTTGTTATACTCAGGTCAAGTTAATTTTTTTACTTTTCTAATTACCCATGTCCCTTGTAGGCAGATTTGGAATTTACAATTCTAATGTAATTGTCTGTGTCTACAGTCAAGTTCAGTTGGTTGAGTTGTCAGACTGCAGTTGGTTCAGACAGAATTCCGACAGGGTACAGTCGGTTCAGACAGACTTTTGATGGGCTGCAGTCGGTTCAGACATGAAATTAATAGGTTACAATAGGTTCAGGCAGAATTGTGATGGGCTAGAGTCAGACTCAGTTTCTAGCCTTGGTGATTAGTGTGAGCAGAATGTTCATGGGCTATGTCTGGGTCCAAAAATTCAGATCTGATAAAAGCTTTAGCATAAATGCCCAGTTCATAGTTATTAATGTTCATAAAAACTTGAAGTGAGGAAAAACGGACTGATTAACTATAATATAAAAAGGTTGTTTTAAAAAAACAGCAAGAAGAATGAAAACAAAATAAGAAAACCTTCCATCAAAATATGTAGTTATAGTTCTCTTGGTGTACCAAGGATGTGGATTTTGCATTGTGAGGGTCCAGTGTGAAAGTACATCCCAGTTTCTGATAAAATATGAATACTAATCTACACTGAAACTAAATGAAAACTAAACTAAAACTCTTCCTTTTCAGAAAATACAATAAAATATAAAATTAAAACCCTGCCCCAGATTCCAGAAGTTGTTGTAGGGTTGAAGTCACAAGACATGATGCGTCTCTGGAGTGTTTGTGCTTCTCACAGGGCCTGCGGGCGTTTGCTTCAGCGTTTGAGTCCACATGCTTGTGTAAAGGCTGGTTAGGCTGTGCCTCGATGTTTTGAGTGGTTGTCTGTGAATGGCAGCTTATCAGGAGCTGCTTGCTGTTGGACTGTCTCTCCTTCTGTATCTTATTTCTCTCTCGCCCCTCTCTAGCAGTGCCTCAACAATGGAAAACTATGAAAGGTGCTAACGAGTTAAATGTATGCCAAGCAACCTTATGTATTAACACGTACTGAGTGGTTGGCCACAAATGCAGAATTTCATGCATAGTCTGGCACCGTTCAGATTGATTTTTTCTTTAAATGTATATAAACAGCTTTTAACAGCTCAATTTCATGTTCCAACCATCAGTATGCCAATTAGTTAAGGATCATGTAATTGCATTGGAGAATGTGTGTGCTATTTTTGGGCAAATGTCAGTATACATTGTGTGTGTGTGTGTGTGTGTGTGTGTGTGTGTGTGTGTGTGTGTGTGTGTGTGTGTGTGTGTGTGTGTGTGTGTGTGCGCTCTTGTGGATCTTATTGTGCTTTCCACTGCGCACACTTCCTCTCATGTGAGTTGTCTAATTAAAATACCAGCCTTGTGCCAATTTGATGGTGGTTTCTCATGAGAGAGGTATAGCATTTCAGCTATCGACTCTGTGGCCTCTCACTGGGGCACATCAGTGAGACTCCTTAGGCTTGACTAGAGAAACATGGGATGTTCTGCGCTGCAGTTATGAGGAGTGAAATATCATAGAACATGTTTGACTTGGCACTATCTATATACACAAAAACGCTGCCATTTTTGGATGTGGCAGCTTATGTACATTTTTGACTCTAAACTATGCCCACCATAAATAAAGAAAAGTAAATCTGTAATTTGGAGACTGAACTCAACTAGGATGTTATTCTCAATGTTTCTATAAAATTGGACAAGCACATCAGGAAGTCCATTTATTGTCTAGCTCAGGTTTGCTTCCCACATCACCGGAGTGTGGATTTAAATTCAGTCATGCACGTTTCACACTGTGGGGAAATCCACCTCCAAATCTTCTCCTGAAAACAAATGTTATGGTGTATTTTATGAAAATCTGAACACATACGAACATTCTGTGTTGATGTTTGTTGTGTATATTTTCAGTTTCTAACAACCCCTTTTCTTTAATTTACATACGTTTCTTGGTAGTTACAGACTATAGTAGATACTTTTTCTGTAGTTACAAAATGTCTTGGTCAATAACTGCATGCTAGGCCTATAGTTTATGGGGTTTAAGCAAAAATTATACATGTAATGTGTAATGTATAATTATAGGACCAGGTTTTCAGAAGGCAACAGTGTAGCTGGACTGTGTAGCTCTGTGTAGACCCATAATCGTGTCAAACAGAACTTAGTTTACCGTCAACTCAAATAGAGCATGATTTACAGTCACTTAACTGTGATTACGCATTGTATAAGCACTAAATATGAGCCAGATCTTAATAATGAATCAATGCATATATTTGTTGGTAAACAGTTATCTACAGATGGCAGGTGCTGACATTATTGTGTAGTATAAAATGTATAGTGTATATATGTACCACTTCAACCTAATTTTTGTTTTGTGTTTCCCAGGACCCATGAGAAGGGTTTTTGTCAGCCATACCGGGGCATCGCCTGCGCACGCTTTATTGGGAACAGGAGCATCTATGTGGAGTCTCTGCAGATGCAAGGGGAAAGTGAGAACCGTATCACGGGTTAGTGATGACAGTAAGGTCACTTAGTCTGAGCTCTTAGTCTCGGAACACTGAAAGTTGCCTTTTTCTTCAAAAGCATTTTTCCACATTAACTGTCTTCAGGATGGTTTGAATTATATGCTCCCATTCTGGTATTCTCATATTAATCTAATTGCCAAGTTTAAAGCTGTTCTTAATTTGAGGTCTTTTAGTTTAGTGCAGATACATTGCGCGTTCTAGGCAAAACTAAACTCCAGTAATTTCAGCAAAAAACATAGTTTCCTTTGAAGAAACAGCAGTAAAAGCTGTGGAAAGCGGTCACTGTTGCTAGTAATAGAGCTGGGCAATATGAAATTACATATCACTTATTTTTTGAAATGGTATCATGGTGTCAGATGATATTTAAGTGTGCATTAATGCTCCCTGAGGTCTGCTATGCTATACTAAAAGGATATTTTACAAAACTGACTCAGCTTGTTTTAACTGGGCTGTTTTGTTCTGGTTTCTTCTCTTAAAATTACACCAAAGGGAGTTTTACATAGTACTGTAAATGTTAACCAGATGGAAAACCACATTTTAGAAAGGAAGCTTTAAATGTATTTAGTTTTTGTGGATTTTAAGCTGTTCCTACAAAACAATCTGAGGCTCTCAGCAAGAGGAAATACATTGCAGTTAACTGTCAGGTCCTGGACATGATGAGTTACACGAATAATATATGACAAAAAAAAAAACAAACAAACAAGGATTTAATGTTTGTCTATCAAGAAAAACTGAAAATCAGCCTTATGGTATTTCTATATCAATGTATACTGGTGTAGACAATATAACACCCAGCTGGAAATTAGACTTGCTGTGCCCTGTGTGCTGTTCCCATTAACACTGTAGGGGACCCTCAACACTACCCTCAAGGCAGATATTATCTGCAGAAGTTTCATATGTAAGGTATTTATTTAAAAGTGTGTATTTCATTCAATATGATTGGTGAGGATTGGCCCGGCAGACATTTGGATGTATCATGTGTTGCAGATCTTTGAGCTTTTCTAAATAGCCATGTTAGAGATTAAAATGCATTCTTTTTTGCATGCTGTTCTGCCACAGTCAGCTATAGTAACTCTGCTTTAAGAGACCGGAATAACAATGAAACCGAATGTCTGCACTTTAATTTTATCATGAAGTACCAAAATTAAATGAAATGTTTGTAATAACTCTGTCAGAGAAAATAAGGTCCTACCATTCTTTATCCCAAAATCACTCTGTTGATGTCATGTTTGGCTTCTCCTCTCTCAGGAAATTTAGTTTGTGTAATTTCATTGCTTTTATTTACATGTGATCTCTCTTAACCAAAGGTTCTAGTGTTCAGCCCAATGGAAAAATGCCCCTAACTGAAAAGGCTCAAGTTACAAAACCACTTTCTTCTGCTGCTTTTTACGTCCTTCAGACCTAGAGGAATTTAGGACAAATAAATCAAACATTTAGAACTGAATTACATTATTCAGAGCCAATCAGCATTAAACCTGAAAGGGCATTAGAACTATCTGAGATACTTTATTCACTTAAAGAATCATAACTGATAAACACAAGTTTCTTTGTATTGTCACAGTGTATTTCCTGCTCTTATCCCAGTATATCTGTTCCAAAAATACTTTTTAAAAGGGAGTTTCGTATATGGTCAGTCGCACATGAATTAGTAGTTTGAAGTTTTCATATAAAATAATAATGCCTATTCACCTTGCTTTACCCTTCTCACTTTCTCTCTATTCCTTAGCTGCGTTCACCATGATCGGCACTTCCACCCAGTTGTCCGACAAGTGCTCCCAGTTCGCCATCCCTTCCTTCTGCCACTATGTTTTTCCACTGTGTGAGGAAGGCACCAGGGGCCCGCGGCAGCGGCAGCTCTGCAGGGATGAGTGTGAGGCTCTGGAAGACAACCTATGCCGCACAGAGTACACCATTGCCCGCTCCAACCCACTCATCCTCATGCAGCTGGAGCTGCCTAACTGCAACTTGCTGCCCCACCCAGGCTCCCCCGATGCCGCCAGCTGCATGCGCATTGGTGTGCCCGTCGACCGTCTGGAGAAATGTAGGTGGACCTTCCACAGTCCACGGCTTCTGTCCGGGAGTTAGATGTTGACAATAAGCTCTTTGTAAAATCCACTGCACATTGAAGCCTCACTTTCCAGAACAGCCTTCAGAGACCCACCCCAGCCAGTTTTCATTTTGTTCCTTTTTACATTCCAATACACCTAAGGCATGTAGAGCTCCACTTACCTGGATCAGTTGAGAGAAGAGCAGAAGTACAACAAAGAAGTGAGCTCGCAAGCTATCCCCTGCATAGGATGCCTTGATCTATTAAGCATGCAAGATAACTTGCATAGCCACATTGCACACCTATTGATAATCTGTGTTAGAAAGCATCTCGATTGTCTTTGCTCATGCTAAGCATTATCAATCTCCATGATTTAAACAAATGAATCAAGAGGGCCCTCTAGTGGTGAACGTGGTATTGAATTTATGTTTGATTTATTTATTTATTTATTTTTTGTATTTATCCAGTTTCATACTAGTAACATCACAGAGTGTAATATCATATTGCGACCACTTTCTCAGTTTGGACAGTGGTTTTGCAGTGGCTATCCATTTCTCCACTCTAATTTTCAAACTTTGTGAAAGACTCTCCCACAGATAACAGCTGCTATAATGGCAGTGGTGCCGATTACAGAGGCACCATCAGCATAACCAAGTCTGGATACCACTGCCAGCCATGGACTACCCAGTACCCACACAGTCACCACTTGTCATCTGTGGAGTACCCGGAGCTCAGAGGAGGGCACAACTTCTGCAGGAACCCTGGGGGGCAGATGGAAGGGCCGTGGTGCTTCACTGTTGATCCCCGCGTGAGGGTGGATCTCTGCGACATTCGTCCATGCAGTGAGTAGAACCTCATACAAATGATTACTTAAAACTTTCACTTGATGCCATGTATGCAGTAACACTTTTAATCGTCCATGAATTTAAGAGCTGAGATAGGTCACATAAGCGAAGTCATGTAAAGTAATATTTAATAATGGTTTACACTGAATGTGTTCAATTCTAGAACCCCCAGAGAATGTGAAAAAGGAGATCCTCTACATCCTGATCCCCAGTATTGCCATCCCACTGGTCATTGCCTGCCTCTTTTTCTTGGTCTGCATGTGTCGTAACAAGCAGAAAGAAGCAGTTTGTACTCCTCCACGTCGGCAACTCACAGCCTCTCCCAGTCAGGACATGGAGATGCCACTTCTCAATCAGCACAAGCATCAGGTATTGCGCACACCAAAGAACCTATGCTGCTTTTGGTACATATTTTATTGCCTTGTGAAACGGGGAAAAATGATTGTACAGAATGCAATGGTAATATCGGTGATTTTCTATTGCTCTTTTTTCAGGTTAAGTGTATTGTGTGGTATACTACATGTTGAGTAAATTTATTCTGTATCGCTACACCTAGGCAAGAAATTCTTATTTGCTTGCACATAGGACAATGTTCTCCACCTGTAATGTCATATGATAAGACAACACAATAGCTACTCTTCTCCTATTTTTGCATGTTGTATGAACAATGTAACTGCAACAATTAATTTACCAATTAAACAATGAACTTTCCTTTTCAGGCAAAGCTCAGAGAACTCAACTTGTCAGCGGTACGGTTCATGGAGGAGCTTGGAGAGGACCGCTTTGGAAAGGTCTACAAAGGGCACCTCTATGGCACTGCCCCAGGAGAGCAGACCCAGGTGGTGGCCATTAAAACGGTGAAAGACAAGGATGAGGGAAATCTGCGAGAAGAGTTCCGTCACGAGGCTATGCTGCGTTCTCGACTGCAGCACCCCAACATTGTGTGCCTTTTGGGTGTCGTGACGAAAGAGCAGCCTATGAGCATGATCTTCAGTTACTCTGGCCATGGTGACCTTCATGAGTTCCTAGTTATGCGTTCCCCACATTCTGACGTGGGCAGCTCTGATGATGACAAAACGGTTAAGTCAGCCCTTGAGCAGGCAGACTTCTTGCACATTGTCACCCAAGTGGCAGCTGGAATGGAGTACTTGTCCAGTCACCACGTGGTCCACAAAGATCTGGCCGCTCGGAACATCTTGGTCTGCGACAAGCTCAATGTGAAGATTCTTGACCTTGGACTGTTCCGTGAAGTGTACTCTGCTGACTACTACAAGTTGATGGGCAACAGTCCCTTCCCCATTCGGTGGATGTCCCCAGAAGCAATTATGTATGGCAAGTTCTGCACAGACTCTGATATCTGGTCTTATGGTGTGGTGCTATGGGAGATCTTCAGTTATGGCCTGCAGCCCTACTGTGGCTACTCCAACCAAGATGTGATTGAGATGGTGCGCAACAGACAAGTGTTGTCTTGCCCAGATGACTGCCCTTCCTGGGTCTACACCCTCATGCTGGAGTGCTGGAATGAGTTTCCCGCACGACGGCCACGCTTCAAGGACATCCATGCACGCTTGCGCACCTGGGAAAGCTTGTCCAACTACAACAGTTCGGCGCAGACTTCTGGAGCCAGCAACACCACCCAGACCAGCTCCCTGAGCACAAGCCCGGTCAGCAACATCAGTGCTGCTCGCTATGTCACTCCCAAGAAAGCCTCACCCTTCCCTCAGCCCCAGTTTATGCCCATGAAGGGCCAGATGAGGCCCATGGTACCACCCCAGCTTTACATCCCTGTTAATGGCTACCAGCCTGTGCCAGCCTATCCGTACCTCCAGAACTTCTACCCCATGCAGATCCCAATGCAAATGCAGCAGCAGATGCACCCACAAATGGTAGCTAAGGCAGGTTCGCATCACAGTGGCAGTGGCTCTACCAGCACTGGCTACGTCACTACAGCACCATCCAATGCTTCGGGCACGGAGAAGGCCGGCCTCCTGAGTGAGGACGCTAAGGCAGCTGAGGAGAACATGGCTGACGGTGCTTCCCAGAATGGCCTGCACAACGAGGACACATCTGTCCTTGAAACAGAGCTTTTAGGGGACAATGACAGCCCACAGATTAATGACTGTGAGATGCATTCAGAGGCATAAGCGGCCATTCAGGACCCAATGTCAGTGTTTTGTGAAGTGCGACTTCGTACCGTCTGCCAGCTGAGCATCAGTCTGAAAACAGTGAAGGGAAACCATTGATTGAGAGAAAAGCTGAAGATTATTTATAGGTTTTTTGGCAGTCACTAAAACATGACTTTCTTTTTTTTGGAGGCTGAACCTCTAGGACTGGTGAAAGCTGTACCGTTGAACTGCCTTTAGAGGCCTGCAATGAAGAATCTTAACTTCCCACCTTTCTACAGTAGGTGGGTTGCTGGCAAGACATATGAACAGTTTATCTTTTCTTTTTTTTTTTTTTTTTTTAAATCAAACTTGTTGCAAAGCCATTCAGAGGAATTTGTGTTCTTACTGTTGCTGTGCAACATGAACCATTGTATCTTTTTATAAGGATTTCTGTTCTTGCCACCCATTGATGTCTTCAATTTCTTGTTTTGTCTCACTTCAGAATCATCGTATAGGAAAGGTTCAGCAATTTGAATACCTAATGTTTATCCCATATTCTAAGTGACATGAGAAAGAGACTTACCATGTTTACTGAATGTGGCCACAGGGCTTAGGTAATAGATAACCAATTTTGAAGTGACTGTCCTAAACTATGCAACACTTTGTACACACAAATTTCTTAAGATATAACTGAGGTATGCAGAAAACAAGAGGTCAACAGATGTTAGCACCAAAACATCATCTTTTTTTTATAATTTTTTTTTTTTATATAGTTGCTTTTAGGTTGGAACTCTGTAAAGATTTGTAATTTATGTCTTTTGATTCTCTTAAAGAAATAAGTGATCCTTTTATTTTTATTTGTCTCTCTTATAAGTTTTTTTTAGCCAGCAATATTACTTTAATTTTGTTTAAAACCAGATACTTGCTTTTTACCAATCCGTTATAACAGAACTTAATCGTATATTGTGTACATCCAGCGAAATGGAGTGTCAAATAAAGTCATATGTGACACATATTGTGATTTTTGCCTTTGTGATTGTAACTTACAATTTATTTATTTATTTTTGTTGTTTTAAAATCAGGTTTAATGTTTGGATTATAATTTTGAGGGGGTCTTAAATCAACATTCTGGTTGTGCTGTCAATTTTCTTTCTCAAACAAAAGGAAAGTCTACTTCCAGTTGAACTTGCCATGAAGAACTTGCCAAGTTGAACTTTATCACATCCTCTTATAGCAAAACCAAATGAGCAAATAAGATGTTTTCAAATAACAGGTTAAAGAAGACTCATGACTAAAAATGCTTCATTTTTGATTATGAATTTATCTTAAGTATAAGTACATAAACCGTGAATGCTTGCCTGCTGAACCGTCGATGTCTAGACTTAAGACTGACCACTGGAAGTGTTCTAATGCTGTTATGCAGAGACATGAGCATATTTCTTCATGTATCTCTATTCTCCATACTCCTAACAGTGTGCTACACCGGTCAGGAAAAGATGGCCTCAGTCCAACAGAAAACCTTTTGAGTTACTATAGGAAGCTGTCATTTTAATCCTGATATGAGAAATTCGGTTTCAACAACTTGACACGAATTACATAAAAATCGAATTCGCACTGATCGTGAACAAGTATGAAGTCTTTGCTAGTAAGTCTTTACATTTGGACCATTTCAGACCAAAATTGTTATACACTAGTGAAATAAATGATTACAATTAAAGAAAATGAATAGCAGATAAGGCCATGGCCATTAATAAACACACTATATGGACAAAAATATTGGGACACCTGATTATTACACTAAAAGCGCTACACTGGAAGGCGGCCAATCCTTGAAAAACAGGTCTCCCAATACTTTTGGGTGGTGGTTTAAATAGTAAATAACATAGTTTATTAAATCACTGAATTTGTTTTATGATGACGTATTTTACAAGTATTAATAAACAATCTAAAACATGTCTGGTACCTGTGGATGAAAGGGCCCTGAAGAGCTGGCCCTGAGGGCTGAGGGGTTTTCAGGGGAACCAATGGTTGCGAAGTGGGCGTTTTTAGAGGTGCGGTTCTTTGCGGTGTGGGTGGCTTATATTTAACAGGTTTGCGTTTTCCTTGCTCTTCATTTTAAAAAGACACGCATGGGGTTTTTTTCTGAAGTTAAACAGCGTCCTGGGGTGAACTTTGGCTGAGATGTTCTCCTCCATCACCTGCTGCTCCGGGCTGGAGGAGCAGCTTCGGCTCGACGAGTTTCGGAGCGGTTACAGCAGCTATGGAGGCTCTGTTCATGGGTTTAAGTCGGTCACGACCGAGAAGGGAGCCCCGACAAGCCGTCGCAAGCGAGAATTCACGCCTGATGAGCAGAAAGACGACATTTATTGGCTCAAAAGAAGTCGAAACAACGAGTCCGCCAAGAGGTCGCGTCTGCGCAGGCGCATGGAGGAATGTCTGCTGGAGGCGCGCGCCGGTGAACTCCTTCGCGAGAATGAGACACTGAAAGCTGCGCTCTCAGCCGTTCGCTGCCACAACACCGGGGGGCGAAACCACATGGTGGGCCGTCCTGTGTGTCAAGGACCCTCCAGGGAGACTTACCTGGCCTCTCTGGTAGATTTCTCGGCCCCAGGACCTGACACACAGTCTGCTTACCCCTTTGCTTCTGGAGGTCAAGGGCAGTGTTTGGACCCAGGCCTAGAAAACGTCACCTCTCCCAACATCCTGACCTCCAGTGTCATGGAGAACATGCACCAGAGGGACAGAAACGTGACCTGTTACTTGGGAATCCCTTCGTGCCCAAGTGGCTTTCCTCTTACATTTGAAATGTGTCGAAGAGAAGCTATGCAAAGCCACAGGAGTCCAAATATGACTTTTTGCCCCAGCAGCTACTCTGGGCTTTTCCCTCTGGCACCTCATGAGCCCAGGCTGGTCGAGACCCAGCCCAGCTGTGGTGCTGCTCATGCTCAGGTGGCCGAAGCCAACGTCGGGGGCAGTGGTCTGTTCACCAGAGAGGCAAAAGAGATTGGTAATGAAATGAAAACGACCAAAGGACCTGAGCGTGCCTCTGTCATGCCACTTCTGCCACACAAGTTACGCTACAAAGTTAGTAAATCGTGGCGTGACAGTAAAAACTGGGAGATCATCCATCCTCCCATTCAAAGAGTGGGAGTCGATTGTTTTGCTCCGTGCAGACCACCAAACCACCCAAAATGTTTAAGTAATATGGAGTAGGAAGGACCCGTCCTTCTTCAGGGTCACTCCTCAGGCAAGATAGTGTGTAAAGAAAATGTCCTATCCTGCAAGAAATGTGTTCTGGTGTGTACAGAAGTACTTGCAAATAAAGCAGCTTTTCTGCATGTTCAGTTTCCGTTAGTTTTTTTTGTTTGTTTGTTTGGTTTTTTTTTGTTGTTGTTTTCTTTTTAAAGAATATATTCTCTACTCTATGTAATGATAGAATACAGAGAGAGTTTGACTTTTGCATTTATGAGTAAATTGTTACTGTCAGAGCAAAACCTTTTATCTAAAATAGTAACTTACTATTAACTTATAATGTAAGCTAATGTAAACCCATTTCATCCAAAGTCATGCAAAGGACCGTTTTCAGCTGGCCTAGTCGTCATAAAAATTAGGACAGCTGGCTTCAAATTCAAATATGGAGATATGAGATTTTGTTCAAACACTGACTGTATGTAGGGGGCGCTGTGGGCTTCGCTGGTGGTGAACTCAGATCTGTGGTGGCATGTGTTTCATGGCTTATTCTCCCGTGCTTTAAAAGCATAAACTGACTGCCAGAACCTGTACAGTGATATATATCGCTGAGATCAGGTTATCTTTGCAGCAGAAGTGTTACACAGCTTCTGCAGGCTTGGGACATTGACAAGGGAGGGGACATGTCCAGCTAAGGCCTTGAGCAAGAAAACCTTTTATTTAATACCTGTTTTTTCAAATGAATAGTTGGTAATAATAGACAACCTGTTCAAACACTTTTCTTAACGCAGTTATAAATTACATACCTATTATCCATAACAAACTGTATAAAACTACCAGCTATTCTTCAGCTGCTATTAAATGTTCAAAGCCAAGTTTGTCATGTGTACTTTATAATAATGGCTTTCAGGTCACTTGGTATTAATTAATGTCCAACATGATCATGAAGGTGTCAGTAGTAACTACTAACATTTACTCAGTTAAAATGAAGTATATTTTCAATTGATTTGTACATTTTTTATAAATGACTTTCTTGTGATTTACTAAATGTAAGGTAGCAAATCTGCTTTTTCTTTACTTTGCCAACCCCATGTAGTTCTGAGTTTCATTATTACGTGTGATTTAATTTCGTTCTCTTGCTTCCGACTGCTTTTTTTGTACTGTGTTCAAGTGTCTTACACAATTTTTTTTAGACCAAAAGGATCCTTAAAAAGGAGAAGTTGAACCAGTAATAAACTTCGGTTCCTGATGCCTATGTAGGTCTGCAGTTTAATTGGTCCTGGAGAAATTTGCTTATGTTATGACTGCACAGAGACAATAACAGTATAAAAGACCTAATAAAGTCTAATAAATCCAATAAAAAATAAACATCTGAAGAAGAAAAAAGTATAAAATATATAAATGCTATAGATAAGAAACTTTTGGTGTCACTTCAATTTAAATCATTCTTTGGTTTAAAAAAACCCTGCTCACTCCTGCTATAGAAATCACTGTAGGAGCTGGAGACATTTCTTGCTTGTGCATTGCTTGTGTATTTCTCTTAACACTGCTTGTGCCTTACTCTAAACACTGCTTGTGCATTTCTCTTTCTACACTCACCGCTAGTGCATTTCTCTTTCTACACATCGCTAGTGCATTTCTCTTTCTCCACTCACCGCTTGGGCACTTTTCTTTCTAAATACACTGCTTGTGCATTTCTCTTTCCAAACACACCGTATGTGCATTTCTATTTCCAAACACACCGTATGTGCATTTCTCTTTCTACACTCACCGCTAGTGCATTTCTCTTTCTACACACACCACCTGTGCATTTCTCTGTCTAAACACACTGCTAGTGCATTTCTCTTTCTACACACACTGCTGGTGCATTTCTCTTTCTACACACACCACCTGTGCACTTCTCTTTCTAAACACACTGCTTGGCTGCTGTTCACAGAGGAACGGTAGAGGGCACTGTTGCTGTTTTCGTGTGGAGTTGCAGTTTTATCTAACAAGACACGTGATCGTTTAAGTCATTACGACGATGGGCTTTCCAAACACCAAGAGTTCACAGTCTATTAATGTGCTTTCTAAGTGCTTTACATTACTCAGAAATGAGTTGAACTGATTGTCAGCAGTGATGTGAGGCTGTGGGTTCCTTAGTTACAAAACAAGGCAATTGACCTGATATATATCACAGATTTGCCTGTTTAATGTTATGTGCACACACGTTGACGTCATTGGGATTTATTCTCCACTTGCCATAAAGGATAAATGGATTCTTTTTAAGCAATACACACCAAATGCCTTATTGCGTGTGTGTCTATATATAAAGTGTGTAATACACGTTTATTGTCAGTGGGTGAACAAAAGTATAATTGCACGCGTTACCATTACAGCAGCAGGAACTCTACCGACATTGCATTCAAAAGGTTCTTCTCCAAACTGTGTACACAAAGTTGGATGCATACTGTTGTCCGAAATGTCTTGGTATGCTGATGCATTAAGATTTCTCTTCACTAGAAGTAAGGGGGCCACATGAATTCAATAATTAAGAGGCATGTCCCAATACTTTTGTCCCTATTCGCACTCCTCTGTTGTGTAAGGGGCCTAGCCCAAACCCTGAAAAACAGGTATGTCCCAATACTTTTGTCCATTTAGTGGATTTGCCCTCCTCTGTTGTGTCAGTGATTCTCTATGTCTGTCCCAACATACAGTAAGACACACACGTCCCATCCCATCCCATCCCCAAAAAGCAGTGCTCATTCATTTGCATCGGGGCTATCGATGGAAGCCACTGATTGGTCGAAATTGGAAAATGCCGGCTTCCTATTGGCTGGGCCGCCGTCAGTAACCCACACGCTGCCAATACTGTTCTCCACTGACCTACTAACACAGATCCATGAGGCAGCAGCCACTCCGGGAGGAAAAAGGCAGAGGAGACACACGGAAACATTACCTCACGCTTCATTATGGAACTTCTACCCTTCTGCAGATGAAACCCTAGTCGTTTATACACACCACGGACCGATCTGCCCTGAGCCTGAGTGAATTAAAAGGTAGGCACCATGCCTTTCTTTACTCGTGACTCATCCTTGACACTTTACTTGTGCATTTGGGGTATTTTTCCCCCCAAATCATAGTGTCCTGACGTGGACCAGCCTCCACTGTAAAGGTCTAGTTCTGAAACAGTAGCAATCAAGGACATTTGCAAGCAGCCAGCCTCCAAAACAGGACACCCCCTCTCCTCTATAATAAACTTTCATAACTCTGTGTAGGATCGGGTTGTTTGCGGCAGACTGCTCTCTCCAGCGTGCGCTCCGAGGATTTGGATCGGGTCCGTTCCAAACGGTGCCAAAACAAAGGCACTGGCACAGTGACCCAGAACCCGGGGAGGGTAGCGATATCACAGCTGCAAACGCCCAGAGGATCAGATTAGATTAATATTTACTGGGGGTTTTCTTTTTTTGTTGATGGATCCACCTAACCATCTGCACCCTGGCCTAATAGATTACATGTGAGTCTCCACTTCCTTGGTCTTGTTCAGATAGGAGTGTAAAGGGGTGTCTGGAAATAATAATAATAATGGTAATAATATTAATAGTAATAATAATAATAATAAAAAACACTGCGTCTTTACTCCTCTCTGCGTTATTAAGCGTGTAATCGTTGCGTAACGGCCCCTGCGTTTTGCTTCTGGAGAGAGGGCGCCCGGTCTCGCGTGGTTCGGCTCTAATCCTCCCCAGATAAAGGAATCTGGGCCACCGAGGGGCACTGAATGAACACGGACTGAAATATACTCCACAACCCAGCCTATCCCAGCCAAACTCGCGTCCTTTGTTGTTCCAGGCGGGCTCGTGTTGGACATGAGCTCCATTAAGCAGGGTGTTCACGTTTGCATGAGGTTTTCTCTCTCGAGGTGGGTCTCTGCAAGCCAGGCCTGTCAGAAAGCATCAGGAGGGAGGCTGCATTGTTTTTGTTTTTTTGATACAGTTCTGTTTTGGTCGTTTAGTCAATGCTGCATATTATTATTATTATTATTATTATTATTATTATTATTATTTATTATTACAATTATTAGTATTATGCAATGGTGATGGCACAATAACTGGGATGACAAGATATGGGTCGATTACAAAATCCCAGGTACACACCTGTAATATGGAATAAAGGGTTCGTTTGCAATCAAACTTATGAGTTAGAAGTGACACAAAAGCCCTCGTGATTGCAGTGATGAGGAATATTCCGCGTGGCGTGTTTTGTATTGTCGCGTGGCGTTGGTTTTGTTGTTTGGGGTGCAGCCACGTGTGATGATGATGATTGTGGTGGTTGTGTGATGATGATGGTGATGATGATGGTGGTGGTGGTTGTGATGGGGATGATGATGATGATGATGGTCGGGCACATTCCTTTGTTCCGCGCGCCCGGGGTGCAGCCCAGTCTCCGTGATAGGAGACACGAAGCTCGTGCTCTTCTTTTTTAATGCGTTTCGTTCACCAGCCCCTCACCCCCCGAGCCAGGTTGGTTTCGGTGGACCGTCGTGGTGGGCAGAGCCGCGTGCTCGTGGGACCGACACGTTGAAGGTCATTGCCATGGTCAGCCTACTTTCATAAGGAGCAAAAACAGCAGCATTTTTTCCTCTGTGTCTTCCGATAAGGGGTGAATGTTATGTTATACATAAATGTCATAATATTGAGAGTTTTGATACAGAGCGTGTTTCTTTTGTAATCACGGGCGGTTTCAGTACTTTTTTGCGTAACCAACCTCAGGCGGTGACGTCACTTGCTTGCTTCTATGGGGCTCCTTACATTGACGTTGCATAATTTGGGGAAAAAAGGAAAACACACACACACACACACACACACACACACACACACACACACACACACACACACACACACACACACACA
>JBBJLS010000036.1:3751478-3793978 GCA_037577275.1 Bryconaethiops microstoma
TGTGTATATATATATATATATATATATATATATTTATAATCATATATTTATGTGATATATTTGTGGTGTTTGTTATTTTTAGTCATGTTTTTTTCTTACTGTGGCTGATTTATGTCAAAGTTGACTGTGCATTGCTTGTAAAAGCCTACTGTAATCGAAAACGAAGGATTTTTGAAGAAGTCAATGTGTGGTGGAAGTACCTCTACACACTGCTGGTACAGCACAAGAAATTATCTGCCAACAAAATAATCACATATAAGTAAATAGTTCTACCAAATTTAGTTTGGGACACTATAAAAGTATCGGTATCGGGTCCGATATAGCCGTAAATCCGTCATCGGATATCGTTTGGACAGGCCCGATCTATATATTCCAGGTTGCAGCTAGCGCTGGACCTTAAACTCGACACTGTGTAATACGAGATGCGTCACCGCTCCTCAATCCGTACCATGAACCTGTGGTATACTTTAGTTTGGAAACGCTGAAAAGCAAGACAGCTGCTTGCAATGTGTGTAAAGACAGCGTGCCGAGGGGTGGAAGTACGGTTGCGTCGTACAATACAACATATTTAATCAAGCACATGCAGAGATTTCACGACAAAGGGTCGGTTTCCCAGACAGGGATTAAACCTAGTCTTTCCTTTTCAATGGAAAATCTCTATTCACAGCACTCTGCAATCCAGGACTAGGCTTAATCCCTGTCCGGGAAACCGACCCAAAGAGTACCAGGAGTTTATGCTAGCAAACAAGGAAGAACACACAGGGAAAAAGACACCAGGCAGCAGACTCTCGTTGACATTTTCCAAAAACGCAACAAACTTGCAGCAGACAACCCAAAAGCGAAAGGGATATCAGATAAGACTGTTAGCTCTCCCTCAAGACATCTTTGGGGTTCTTTCAGGGGTTATTTTGTGTGTTTTGTTGGCTGTTTTTGCCCTCTCCCCCTCTCTCTATCTCTCAAAACACAACGAGGCTAAAGTTGAGCATCTCGTAACTCAGCCGGTTCCAACTTAAATACAGAAGTGGTTAGATTACACTCTACCTCTGAATTCACGTTATTTGAAATTTATTAGTTTTGCACTTTATTTTTTACACAGTTGTTGCTGCTAAAATGGACATAATACTTGAACTAGGTGTTTATGCTATTAGTGTTTATGCAGCGTTAATGTATTCTAACAGCTGTCATTTTCTAACAGTCGTTGCTAGTTTGGATATTACACACATTACAAACAGAAGCAAGATCTTTGGAGTCTGCAAAATGTCAAAGGATAATGCTATGGGCTGGTTGCTGATTGATATTTAGACTTAAATGACCGACAGCGGGTGAGAAACAGTAAAATGATCCTAGGTAGAGGTTGCTCATATACAGTGAGGCATTGAGGTACAGATGTAGGTGAGAAAAAGTGAGGCGTTGAGGTAGAAGCAGGTGAGTTACAGTCAGGTAGAGAGGCAGGTGAGATAGAAAGGCGGGTGCGATACAGTGAGGTAGAGGGGTAGGTCAGAAACAGTGAGGCATTGAGGTAGAGAGGCAGATGAGATACAGTGAGGTATAGTGGTAGGTGAGAATGAGATAATGAGGTTGAGAGGCAGGTGGAATACAGTGAGGTAGAGAAGCAGGAGAGATACAGTGAGGCAGGTGAGAATGAGGTACAGTGAGGTAGTGAGGCAGATGAGGGCTTGGATATATTCAACTTAAGATCACCTCCACACATTTATTTGGCAGACACTTGTAGCTATCGTTCCTCCCTTAATATATACAAAGGAAAAATAGGAAACAAATTAGCTCATTATTTCTCTACAAAAGTTATTATTTTCACATCTTTTCATGTGATATCATGTGCACCATCTTGTGGAGTTTAGAATCACTAAAAGTTTCATTAAGCATCGGTATCGATAATCTATATTGATATTGTAACAGTACAGTCCTAATGATACCCATCCCTGTCCCCAGCTATACTTACTGAAACCTGTTGGTGCCATCTTTATAATACGATAGTAGATCAGAAACATGTACTCATCTGGTTTTCAGAAACATTTGAGTAATTCTCTGAATCCACTGTTCATGGCTTTTTTACAGACATGAAATTCTGAAAAGAACAAGCATGAAAAGGCCTTTGTGGAGCATATTGGTGGTTGTCATTGATTGACACCATTATGTTCCCTTTACCTTCAACTTTATGATGCAGTTATAATAAAGAGCGTTTGCGCAGGAACACTTTTGTTCCTTTAATACCCAGTTTATTCTTGTCTGAACAATAGAGGTTTGTGGATTATGATTCATGTAGTCATTCTAGGAGCATATATGCATACAGTGTTTCAGGAAGTTTTCGAAGGACCTTTTTGTAAAAATTCTTTAAAACTTTGCTGAAATATTGTGACAGGAATTGAATAAGGCAGTTGATGCTTAAGCACTTACATTTGAGAATGACCAATCATCACTAACGAGTAGTACGCACTAAAATCTTTAAATGTTTGTGTCATATGGACATTTAGTTATTTATCTTCTAAAAGGCTTTTGTTTTTGGAACCAAAAATGGTCAGCAACATAATCTAAAAGAGAAAGAAGAGGAGATTTTGTATGATAAACCAGTCGACTATAGATCTTGGCTGTATGTAGCGCTATGTGATAATTGCAGTAAAGAATGAGTGAAATCACAATAATTAAGCCCAAAAATTAGGTGTACAAAATTTTTGCACAGTGTAGTCATTTAGTCAAGACATCTTTGGGTCTTCTTTCAATTTAGCACTAAATCTATTAGGCTGAAATAGATCCAGTGTCCAGAAATGGAAGGTTCCACCAAATAACATAATGTGAGCTGCATTTCTGAATCACTTATTTGCTTCAAACTGTGTCGAGATGTTAAGTAATCTCAAATAGCTTTGCCTATGTGGTTTTTAGGCCTGGACCGAATAGCATTTTTCAGGTTTCCAATATTTTTGCTATTTCCAAACAAGTACTCAAATTGTCAGTGTAAAAATCACCCATCAAAATATTTGTTTCATACTTAAACATAATTTTAAGAATTTTTGTTAGTGCTGTTCAATACGCCCCCAGTAGGCAGCAACAGTGAGTTTGTTTTAGCTAAAGCCCAGCTGCTTGTGCTCCGCATGCTACTTTAGTAGCTGTGATTGTACACCCTCAGATTCTTCCACACTGAGGCAAGCTGATGCGGATGTCTGCACCATACTAGCTACTGTAAATATATTTTTAACATTTTCTGTATTAGAGCAGTCGCTGCACTTAAATATATTTGCTATTTAAAATGTGTAAGTTAGGCTATAGATGTTGTGGCTTAAAAAAACTGAAGTATTATGGTCCTATGACATACTGTTTATATTAAGGCATCTTGATTATTTTATTTTTTTGTTTTTTTTTTAGGGACGACATGAGCTTTCATTGCCTTTTAGTCTCTATTAGCATTGTAGCCTCAGTGTAAAGCTAAAGAAGAACTTTATAAACCAAACATGTCTTGGCTGATGGACTAAACTGGGGATGAGGAAATAAACTATGTGTTTCATTTTTCACCACATCATTGCTCTAATATTCCCAAGCAGGACTGACATGTCAGCATGTGAGTAAGGCTGTGGAGCTGAACTCCGTGAAGAAGGCGGTGACGGGCAGCCTGTGGTCTGTTTGTTTGGACTGTATGAAGGAGAGAGATGCGTTGGAGTTGGAACAGGCCGGAACGCATGACATCCGAGTGTGCCTAAAGTGTGGCTTTCAGGTAAGACACATTACAGTTACACCTAGAGGTGTTGCTTTCTGTACAGCTGAAAAAGTTAAAAAATACACATTAAGATAAAACTTTCAACACATAATACATCATGTTCCAGAAACTACAGAAAATACACAATAGTTTGACACACAGCGATGCCACAGCCATCTGTGGCCAGAAATCCAGAAGATGATGTTGCAGTTTAAAACAATTTGGTGGAGCTCGGAGGTCTCACAAGCTGGACTTCAGGCTGCCAGTGTTCGTAGCATAATGTGACCTAGCTGTCAGGTGGAGTGGGACATAACTAAAATTATCTGTTGTTTTACATCAGTTATCAGTTGGTGCATTTCTGCACTTCTGGTTTTCCGCTTGTTTCAGTGTCACCTCATGGCATGTGGCAAAAATGTAAAGAATGTTGTTTTTTTTTAAATACAAAACAACACAACTGGCTTCAAATTCAAATCTTAAAACTTCTCTTCTACCTACAAACATACATTTATAAAAAGTGTGCACAAGTGTTACCTATATACCTTTATACCCACATACGTATGTATATATGTATGTTTGTAAATGTGTGTACATGTCTATGTATGTATGTATGTATGTATGTATGTATGTATGTATGTATGTATGTATGTGTATATGACAATCCTTGTTTTGTTTTTTTTGTTTTTTAGGGCTGCAGCCAGTCTGAAAGCCAGCACTCAGTGAAACACCAGCAGGCCCATCACTCAGACTCTCACTGCATCAGCATCAGCCTCAGCACATGGAAAGCCTGGTAAAATAAACACAATCACCTCAGACAGATCTGATATAGTGGTCAGACATTACACTACTTGTCCAAAAGTTTGTAGACACCTGTTTGTTCTGTGTTTCTAGTCAGTGGTTTGTTAGGGAGTATTTCCCCCCTTTTGCTGCAGTTACAGCCTCTGTATGTATGCATGCATTTTGTTTTAAAAACATTAAATACCACTCTCTGCCTCATCTGAAATATAGATATTTTGGCAAAACCCTTTAAATGCCACTTCCGTTTGGTAGCAAAAGCCTTTATGTTCTGAGAACAATCAGAAC
This sequence comes from Bryconaethiops microstoma, assembly GCA_037577275.1. NCBI lineage: Eukaryota > Metazoa > Chordata > Actinopteri > Characiformes > Alestidae > Bryconaethiops > Bryconaethiops microstoma. The sequence goes on from JBBJLS010000036.1 coordinate 3,756,265, forward strand.
GCAAGATCGAATCATGTGACGCCACACTGAAGAACCGTCTTTTTTGTAAACAGAATTTCTGAGCTGGCTAACACGGAGCATTTTGCCCCGTAGCTCAGCCGGGGAAAAACCTACCGCCGAGAAATTTTACAGGGACCCTCAGCTCCCTGAGACCTATCGAATGGAACCGTTACGCGAACCTACGTGCTCTGAGCGGCATTGCTCTGTGTGGCAAGCACCCAGACGTACCCAACTCCACAAACAGGTCTCATTGAGACCTTTCCAACGAACCCAAGCACGAAGCTCTACTACACCTAAAACCGGAGAAACTCACCTCACACCAAATTGGCTGAAGATACATTTCTTAAAAGAATACATTTTTTTCACCAACTAATAACCTTATCATTGCCTTTAAAATTAAGTTGCTGAGCTTGAACGTAGGAGCCTGATAGAAAATGCTCTTTTAAAAGAAAAGTGGTCAAGCGGATTTACAGGGTTGTGCATCTGAACTCCTCATACATAGAGATAGATATATATATATATATACACACACACACACGTGCACTACACAGTTTGTATGTGTTTACCTTTTGCCTTACAGTTATCTCTGAGCCATCTAATCCATTATTCAATGGGAGATAATTGAAGCCATTAGTATTAGTAGTTCTCTTTTGTAAAACTGTCTAAGTTGGATCTTCTCGAACCTGTTTCTGGAGCACCTTTTTCTTTCATGCTTTTGTACCTTTTCAAGCTTTAGCTCACCTGATCCAACCAATACGCTCACTTGAAAAATCTTGATGTCGCTGTGTTTGAGCGGGAAAAGTCTAAAATGTGAAGTTTTGTCTTTTCTCTGTCTTTTTCTCTCTTTTTCCAGGTGCTTTGAATGTAACGAAGAACTCTCCACCCACTGCAATAAAAAAGCATTGGCTCAAACTCTAGACTTTCTGCAAAAGCACTCTGCAAAGTCAGCCTCAGGTAATTCATCATCACTGATCACATTCTTCTTTTATCTACTGCTATTCTGTAGTGACTCACTGGCACCTTCTTGTGGACAAATGTTCTACAGGTTCGTCTTCACTTTCTGACTTGCTGTTGCTTGGGGAAGTCAGAATTGTAATAAGAAGAGAATATTACTTGCATACAACTGTTTCTCGCATTCCCTGTACAAGGGACTGCTGATGTGTGTAGAAATTTTAGCAGCAGTGTTAGCAGCAGATGAGTACCAATAGTTATTGATACTCTCACTGATGCTTGTATTGGTTTGGACATGTGCTGTGGAGAGACTTTGAGTATGTTGGGAGAAGGATGCTGAGGATTGCACTGCCAGGGAAGAGGAAATGAGAAAGGCTGTAGTTGGTTGTTAATGGATGTCGTAAGGGAGGACATGCAGGCGTTTGGTGTGAGAGGGGCAGAGGATGGAAGGAAATGGAGACAACTGTGGTGAAACCTAATTGGGAGTAGCCTAAAGTAGAAAAAGAACAACTCTCGGTTATGCTACACTCCATAATTTGGTGCAAAAAATAAAGATGTTGCATGCTGCTTGTTTTATCTCTTCTTCCCCCCATGCCTTCCCTACTTTGCCTTAACTTCTGACTTTTCTTTGACAGGTGTTGTTTAGGTATACTTAGCCTGCAGTAACTTGGTTGGATAGCGGACATGTATATTATATGTGTATATGTGTGTGTGTGTGTGTGTGTGTGTGTGTGTGTGTGTGTGTGTGTGTGTGTGTGTGTGTGTTTGTTTTTTTATGAGTGGATAGAGTAAAGGTGGTGCTTCCTGGGAGCCTTTGTGTCTTTAAACCAGGTCTGCTCTTCAGGAGCTTGTTTGTTTGCTTAAGAGGACAGGTTAATGGCTCTATGTGTGTTTGCCAGCATTTATCTCAAGCTGACCAGCAAGTGATTGGAAGAGTTTTGTTAGCGTCAAGAAAGCCTTTCTCATTAAACACACTGCTTGAACTCCTGATTTTCTCCAGCAACAAATTCCACCCACAGTGAAACTGTGTTAAAACTACCAGTCACAAGTGTTTTCATGTTTTCAATAATATAAAACCAGTTTGAATGCAAATAAATGATGATTCTGATTCCAAAAGATGAGATAAGATAAGATAAGAAAGAACTGTATTTATCCCGAGGGAAATTCTTTTGTCATAAACATGCTCAATGCAGCAAAGGGAAACAAGAAGAATAAAGATATACAATAAGAATTTGAAAGACCCGAACAGTAGGATAGTGCAAATATAATATCAAAATAACTAAGTCAGAAGGAAAACTGCTGCAAAGTTTAGCTCTGATCTTAATCTAACAGACCTGATGCAGATAATAAAGGCCTTCATAGACATCTGAATATTAGACCCAGGTGTGTTGGAGCGAAACTCCTGAGGGTGGTGGATCTCCAAGATCAGAACTGGGCGCCCCTTGTGTGAGGGAGTGAGGGATAGAGGGGGGAGGGATGATGTAAGGGAGCGAGTGAGGGGACTGTGAGTGCATGTATAAGTGAGTGAGGGAGTAAGGGTGGGGGTAATAGGAGAGTGTGAGTAGTTTATATTGTTTAACTTATAAAAATAAGAATTTTATATAGGTGCACATTGACGTATGCATCCTTTATGTTCCATGTTCAAACACGCTCGTAATATTTACTGTACACGTAGGCTTTTCAACTGTGTGTGTGTGTTTTGTAAGTGGAGGTCACAGTACTGTAATCTGATAGTGTGCATCTAATAGTGTGTGTGTGCCCTGCAGCCTGTGTCAGCATTACCACACACTGACCTTAGCACAGCACTTTCTGCCCTATCCCAGGCTGACCCACAGAATGTGAAAAACCTGCTGCCCCACACATTTGCATAGGTCCTTGTGGTGAGGGTGTGCTGATGTAGAATTATTTCTTTACCCTCCATATGAATATAAATGTAATAGACACATCCATTCTCTGCTCTCTAATCCATTCTGCAACTTTATAGAACTTGCCATCCCATTTCAAATCATAAGAAAACTGAGCTCTTTTCCAAAACACTATAAATCCATTTTAATAGTTTTTAGAAAAATGACATTTATTTACCCAGACTCACACATTTTGCAAATGTTTAATTTATCCTGTTAAAATAGTTTGTTGGCTTAGTCTGAACATGTTCAACAATAATTGTCAAATCTAAGAACAATGTTGTCGATTACAAATCTAAAGTTTATTATCATTTTCAAAAAGCTATAAATCCAAAAATATCAAAATATAGTTTAAACATGCGAGCAAAACTGCTCTCTTCAGGGAGTCGCCGTCTCAGATAGTTTAGAGCGCTGGCCGAGCTCTGATTGGTCGCTTATCGTGGTTTGGTGTAGAACTGCAATTCACAATCCATTTTAAACAAGGAAATACAGCGATTTAGCATGAAATGTTGATGGAACAGCGAGTAGGTTCAGTAAACAGCGGAATGGTGTGGCAAACTTATTATGCTCCTATAAACACTCCCAAGCGTGAAAAAAAAAACATCCATCCGTTTTCTGTGAATCAACTGAAAGATTTTGGTGTCAGGAATCATATGCTTCTACGAGCCATTTGGACGACGCCCGATTGTGACGTAATAATGGGGAAATTTGCATAGAACCACCTCTCATCTGTCGAGTCCCCACCCACTAGATTAGTTGAAGATCTGCCATTGTCTGCTGGTTTTACGAGTACAGATAAGACTCCGAGCGCTGTGGCTAAAGGCAAAGGCGAGGCACTCATGAAGTGTCGTGTTCATCTTGCTCTGGGTCCGACTCAGGGTCGAACATATAGGGCTGGATAGAGCCACTGTTTCAGGTGTGTTAAATGCGCAGCGTTAGCATGGGATGTGTGGGGCGTGGCCAGAAACAGCTTATTTGCACCTAAACAGCTCATTTTGAAAGGGACTGAAACTGTCAAGAATAAAGCTGGTGAATCTCTTTATGTGAGGGTGATTTTGTGCAAAGTACTTCATGAATGTGTTTTGTATAGGCCATAGACCTATTATAACTAAAGTGAGTTTTGCATAATATGTCCCCTTTAAACGCCACGTCTGTTTGGCAGCAAAATCCCCTATGTTCCAAGAACCAATCAGAATGCAAGATCAAATCATGTGACGCCTCGCTGAGGAACTGGCTTTTTTGTCAACAGGATTTCTGAGCCGTCTAATACGGAGCATTTTATGGGGACACTCAGCTCCCTGAGACCTATTGAACGTGACCGGTCGCGAAGTTCTCCTCACCAGGGAACTGGAGTACGCGAACCCAAACATACCACCTCGCCCCGCGCTGTTCTCTCATAGAGATTTTATTAACTTAAACTTTTTGAATCAGCTTTTTATGTTTGTATATAATTTTGTATTACACTTTAATATTATTAAACACTTCAATAATATTATTAAACACTTCAATAATAATTGTTTGGTTGAATGTTTTGTTTGTGTATTGTCTGGGGTGTATATTGTGTATGGGGTGGGATTAGTTCATGAGCACAGGTGCCATCAAAAATGGGTATGGATTTATGAATGAACCTAACCCCCACCCCACTACCACCACCACCATTCATCCAACCAAAACACCCCTTTGCTTTTTTATGTCATAATCATTTTCAGTGTTTCCAGTTGCATCGTTGGTGATTTAGCAACTCTTTCCTATGTCTGTGTGGAAGACGTAAATGTAGAGGTTTTTGCAACAAAAGGATCTGTGGATTTAGCTGGTTTTGACGCAAACAAAATAATTATTTGTTTAAAAGTAGTAAATTGGCTGAAGATACATTTCTTAAAAGAATACATTTTTTTCACCAACTAATAACCTTATCATTGCCTTTAAAATTAAGTTGCTGAGCTTGAACGTAGGAGCCTGATAGAAAATGCTCTTTTAAAAGAAAAGTGGTCAAGCGGATTTACAGGGTTGTGCATCTGAACTCCTCATACATAGAGATAGATATATATATATATATACACACACACACACGTGCACTACACAGTTTGTATGTGTTTACCTTTTGCCTTACAGTTATCTCTGAGCCATCTAATCCATTATTCAATGGGAGATAATTGAAGCCATTAGTATTAGTAGTTCTCTTTTGTAAAACTGTCTAAGTTGGATCTTCTCGAACCTGTTTCTGGAGCACCTTTTTCTTTCATGCTTTTGTACCTTTTCAAGCTTTAGCTCACCTGATCCAACCAATACGCTCACTTGAAAAATCTTGATGTCGCTGTGTTTGAGCGGGAAAAGTCTAAAATGTGAAGTTTTGTCTTTTCTCTGTCTTTTTCTCTCTTTTTCCAGGTGCTTTGAATGTAACGAAGAACTCTCCACCCACTGCAATAAAAAAGCATTGGCTCAAACTCTAGACTTTCTGCAAAAGCACTCTGCAAAGTCAGCCTCAGGTAATTCATCATCACTGATCACATTCTTCTTTTATCTACTGCTATTCTGTAGTGACTCACTGGCACCTTCTTGTGGACAAATGTTCTACAGGTTCGTCTTCACTTTCTGACTTGCTGTTGCTTGGGGAAGTCAGAATTGTAATAAGAAGAGAATATTACTTGCATACAACTGTTTCTCGCATTCCCTGTACAAGGGACTGCTGATGTGTGTAGAAATTTTAGCAGCAGTGTTAGCAGCAGATGAGTACCAATAGTTATTGATACTCTCACTGATGCTTGTATTGGTTTGGACATGTGCTGTGGAGAGACTTTGAGTATGTTGGGAGAAGGATGCTGAGGATTGCACTGCCAGGGAAGAGGAAATGAGAAAGGCTGTAGTTGGTTGTTAATGGATGTCGTAAGGGAGGACATGCAGGCGTTTGGTGTGAGAGGGGCAGAGGATGGAAGGAAATGGAGACAACTGTGGTGAAACCTAATTGGGAGTAGCCTAAAGTAGAAAAAGAACAACTCTCGGTTATGCTACACTCCATAATTTGGTGCAAAAAATAAAGATGTTGCATGCTGCTTGTTTTATCTCTTCTTCCCCCCATGCCTTCCCTACTTTGCCTTAACTTCTGACTTTTCTTTGACAGGTGTTGTTTAGGTATACTTAGCCTGCAGTAACTTGGTTGGATAGCGGACATGTATATTATATGTGTATATGTGTGTGTGTGTGTGTGTGTGTGTGTGTGTGTGTGTGTGTGTGTGTGTGTGTGTGTGTGTTTGTTTTTTTATGAGTGGATAGAGTAAAGGTGGTGCTTCCTGGGAGCCTTTGTGTCTTTAAACCAGGTCTGCTCTTCAGGAGCTTGTTTGTTTGCTTAAGAGGACAGGTTAATGGCTCTATGTGTGTTTGCCAGCATTTATCTCAAGCTGACCAGCAAGTGATTGGAAGAGTTTTGTTAGCGTCAAGAAAGCCTTTCTCATTAAACACACTGCTTGAACTCCTGATTTTCTCCAGCAACAAATTCCACCCACAGTGAAACTGTGTTAAAACTACCAGTCACAAGTGTTTTCATGTTTTCAATAATATAAAACCAGTTTGAATGCAAATAAATGATGATTCTGATTCCAAAAGATGAGATAAGATAAGATAAGAAAGAACTGTATTTATCCCGAGGGAAATTCTTTTGTCATAAACATGCTCAATGCAGCAAAGGGAAACAAGAAGAATAAAGATATACAATAAGAATTTGAAAGACCCGAACAGTAGGATAGTGCAAATATAATATCAAAATAACTAAGTCAGAAGGAAAACTGCTGCAAAGTTTAGCTCTGATCTTAATCTAACAGACCTGATGCAGATAATAAAGGCCTTCATAGACATCTGAATATTAGACCCAGGTGTGTTGGAGCGAAACTCCTGAGGGTGGTGGATCTCCAAGATCAGAACTGGGCGCCCCTTGTGTGAGGGAGTGAGGGATAGAGGGGGGAGGGATGATGTAAGGGAGCGAGTGAGGGGACTGTGAGTGCATGTATAAGTGAGTGAGGGAGTAAGGGTGGGGGTAATAGGAGAGTGTGAGTAGTTTATATTGTTTAACTTATAAAAATAAGAATTTTATATAGGTGCACATTGACGTATGCATCCTTTATGTTCCATGTTCAAACACGCTCGTAATATTTACTGTACACGTAGGCTTTTCAACTGTGTGTGTGTGTTTTGTAAGTGGAGGTCACAGTACTGTAATCTGATAGTGTGCATCTAATAGTGTGTGTGTGCCCTGCAGCCTGTGTCAGCATTACCACACACTGACCTTAGCACAGCACTTTCTGCCCTATCCCAGGCTGACCCACAGAATGTGAAAAACCTGCTGCCCCACACATTTGCATAGGTCCTTGTGGTGAGGGTGTGCTGATGTAGAATTATTTCTTTACCCTCCATATGAATATAAATGTAATAGACACATCCATTCTCTGCTCTCTAATCCATTCTGCAACTTTATAGAACTTGCCATCCCATTTCAAATCATAAGAAAACTGAGCTCTTTTCCAAAACACTATAAATCCATTTTAATAGTTTTTAGAAAAATGACATTTATTTACCCAGACTCACACATTTTGCAAATGTTTAATTTATCCTGTTAAAATAGTTTGTTGGCTTAGTCTGAACATGTTCAACAATAATTGTCAAATCTAAGAACAATGTTGTCGATTACAAATCTAAAGTTTATTATCATTTTCAAAAAGCTATAAATCCAAAAATATCAAAATATAGTTTAAACATGCGAGCAAAACTGCTCTCTTCAGGGAGTCGCCGTCTCAGATAGTTTAGAGCGCTGGCCGAGCTCTGATTGGTCGCTTATCGTGGTTTGGTGTAGAACTGCAATTCACAATCCATTTTAAACAAGGAAATACAGCGATTTAGCATGAAATGTTGATGGAACAGCGAGTAGGTTCAGTAAACAGCGGAATGGTGTGGCAAACTTATTATGCTCCTATAAACACTCCCAAGCGTGAAAAAAAAAACATCCATCCGTTTTCTGTGAATCAACTGAAAGATTTTGGTGTCAGGAATCATATGCTTCTACGAGCCATTTGGACGACGCCCGATTGTGACGTAATAATGGGGAAATTTGCATAGAACCACCTCTCATCTGTCGAGTCCCCACCCACTAGATTAGTTGAAGATCTGCCATTGTCTGCTGGTTTTACGAGTACAGATAAGACTCCGAGCGCTGTGGCTAAAGGCAAAGGCGAGGCACTCATGAAGTGTCGTGTTCATCTTGCTCTGGGTCCGACTCAGGGTCGAACATATAGGGCTGGATAGAGCCACTGTTTCAGGTGTGTTAAATGCGCAGCGTTAGCATGGGATGTGTGGGGCGTGGCCAGAAACAGCTTATTTGCACCTAAACAGCTCATTTTGAAAGGGACTGAAACTGTCAAGAATAAAGCTGGTGAATCTCTTTATGTGAGGGTGATTTTGTGCAAAGAACTTCATGAACATGATTTGTAGCCCATAGACCTATAATAACTAAAATGAGCTTTGCATAATATGTCTCCTTTCAATTTGGCATTCAACTTTAGATCATGTTACTCATTTCAAATTATATTTATGTTGTGTGTGAAAGGTTTAAAGTCAATATAGGAAGGGAGTCTAAACCCCAAGCTGAATTAATTTGGTTCAGTGGGATTTTTGCCAACGATCTGTAAAGCTTACACCTGGCAACAGTTGCTATGAAAGAACACATTTGTGGGTGGACCGTGGGTATTATTTTAGAGCAGTTTCTATAGGAGCATGAGCTTTTTCTGTTTATCCATTAATAAGACAGCAGTTGATTCCCAGTATGGAAATTTAAAAGGAATATTCCTGTGAAATTTTAAAGCCCCGCCCAGCATTGCACATGCAAAATCACAGACACACATTCAGGCGTTAAAGTTGCTACTGCTGTTTTCAGCTACGCAACATGTTTTTCTTCTTTTAATAAATAACAGTATGTCATACAGAGTCAGAGACTACATAAAGTCTTTTCACAGCTCGGCACAGGTTTAGGCAAGAGTGTGATGAATTAGACATGCAGGTTCCACAATGCTAATTGATGCTGTTCATAAGATTTCATTACTTCAGGGGTTACCAATCTTATACACAAGGGAGTTGCAGGTTTCCATTCCGATCAAACAAAAGCTCACCTGCTTCCACTCTGTTAGTTACTTGGTCTTTAAGTGGGCATGAGCTCCTTCTCATTTGTAGATATTACTGGTGACCCCTACATTAATCATTAGTTACATCAGCCTCGAAATTCTAGTATTGGGAAATCTGACCATTACACCAACAGAGACTTTAGTGACAGACTTTAATATGGAGTTGGACCCCTTTGCAGCTACAACAGCTTCTTCTTGGAAGGCTTTCCACAAGATTTTGGAGTTTCTGTGGGAATTGGTGGCCATTCATTCTGTAGAGCATTTATGAGGTCAGGCACTGATGTTGGATGAGAAGTCTTGGCTCACAGTCTGTTCCAGTTCATCTCAGAGGTGTTGGATGAGATTTGGGTCAGGGCTCTGTGCAAGTCAAGTTCTTCCACACCGAACTCATATAACTATCTCTTTATGGACCTTGCTTTGTGCACTGGGTGCACAGTCATGCTGGAATAGAAAAGGGCCCAAATAAAAATGCTTTGAAGAGTGTGCTTGATATGTACAGTTTACAGCAAAACCTCTTTACTATTACCTTCATTTTCTTCATCCCATTTTTACACCCAAATCCTCCAACAATAAACTATGCTTTTTTGTTCTTCAATAAAGAAATGTATTCTGATGAGGAACTGTGTGATTTACAAAAACAAACACAAATGCAGTTTTTGCCTTCGTTGACAAAGAATTTCAATTATGTTTAAGTGCTACTTTTTGCTGTGGCTGTTGTACATAGAAAAGCTCGACATCATGCTGTTAATTTTATTTTCTCATGTAAATAGTTTTTACTGCACAGGGTTTTCACATCTCATTCACAACAGAATCACAACAGAGAGCCAGCAGTGTCCTAGTTAATCTGAGTTACATGGGGGAAAAAAAAGGTTTATTTAATTATATTTATAAAAAATATCTGAGTCGGGCTCCCGACCATCTAAGCACTGGCCCCATCAGCAGGAGCTTTGCTCTCTCTGGGTGGGTAGGATGGCCCTCCATCACACAGCGTGATGTTAGGCAGCGCAGTCGAGTTTTCCCACTAGGGATCCGGCAGGAAAAGGCTATGATAAAGTTCCAAGAAATGCTTTTGAAATCGAATCTTGACTCTCTCATATTTCACAACATGCACATGACAGATATGGAGTGGAAGTGATACCTTCTTGCCTTTCAGAAGGACGGGGGGAATTTGCAAGACATTTTGCTGGAAAACAGGGCACTCTGACTGCTGGGCTGTGTACTCCCACTGTGGAAAACAAACTTGGTGAACTTGGTTAAAAATAGTGGTGGCGCTTGATGAGGCACCTTGGTCAGTACATGCTACTTTACCTTCACATGTGTGAGGATCTGGGTAAAGATGCGTTGCTCGGCAACCGCGCGGAGGGGCGAGGAGTGGGAGTGTGCGCTAACTAGGCAGAATGACGCAAAGCAGCATTATTTGTCTCAGGCCACTTTTGAACGATAAATGAACTGCAGGCCCTCCATTTCATCCTCTCAGTCTTTCTCAAGAGTGAGCACTCCCACCAAAAAAACACCAAAATATGACTTGGAATGACGTTAGTTCTTCTAGGTTGCTCTGAACACTGAGGTCCACTAGCAAGTTTAGGTGTCACCATAGCAACCTCCGAATGCAATATGAGCTTGCTGCTACGAACTACATCACATATTCACATGTTGCTAGGGGAAGATTTTGATGTGACTGAATAAAAAAACAAGGCAATTAAGAAAGAGTTAATCTAACTGTTGCTCTTTCCTGTAAGGGATGATTCATATTCTCTGTTAGTCATATAATACAGAATGACTCTTGCTCGCTTATCTACTCTATCTGCTTGGCAGCACTGCTCACATGTGCACTTGGCTGGTTAAGAATGCATATTTCCAATGAATACAAACCACAGCACCCCCTATAAACTTTCCACAGGGCATCTGTCACACTTTAAGGTAAACAACATATTGCACCTTGATCGAAGTGATACAATAAAATAATTAAAGTAATCTGTTACACCAGTAAATCTTCCAAGATCAACACTTCACTGGACCTTGGATCTTATTGTTGTCAAATGACATGAACTAGAGCAAATATTTTTTTGACCTCAAACTTTCAATTTCACTCTTCCTCATTTGTTCTGGGTCATGACCGTACAGTAAAACAATCACAGAAATGGGTTGGGGCACATTTATGTTTTTTTGGAAGAGCATCACAAACAATTTAATAACTTCCTGCCAGTTTAGTCTCTAGTGAACAACAAGGTCAACTGCGTTCCGGCACAAGTGGCCAAACATGGCAAGGCTGGATTATTTTTAACCATTTTAACAATTATATTACAGTCATTTTAAGTTTATGCTCTTGTGTATTCTGATCATTGCATGTTCTCCTTCCATAATATGCAGAATCCTTGCTGGTATTTTTTGTTTTGTAGCTCATTCATTCACTTACTTTCTCTTCAAGCACTCCAAAGCAACACAACACAGAAAAAAACAGGCCTCTTAATGGTGCCCTCCTCTGCAGAGTTTAGGCTGACACGATCACACCAGCCGCCGCTCCAATCTGCTGCTTTTTTTTCCTGAGAAAATGTGCAAATTAAAAAAGGCCAGTAACACTTTGCAGCACGGGATACGTTTTCCTTCAGAGGTAATGGTTTCAGCTGCAGCAGTTCACTCTAACAGATTTATATTTAGTGAAGGAAACTGTAGGCCTGCTGAAGAGTTGGGATCTAACCTGAGCCTGTGAATTGTTCACTCATCCATTCATGAGAGATGGGAGACAGAACTCATTCAAAACGCTGAATCATAGTCTCTTGAATCATGATTTAACTGTGGAGCCAGAAGCCTTTGACACTTCATGCAGAAACCATCCTCTCAGCGATGAGTGTTTTCTTTTTCCCTCCATGCCCAGATCTCTAAAGGTGTTTATGATTCCCACATTCTTACTCAACTCTGTAAATGTATTCATAGCTTGTACACTGGCTGCCCTTCTCCCGTAAGTAGTGGATTTCCATTACCTTCTGCATGACTCTCGCTGCGTGCTGCCGTTCTGTTACCCTGAGAGTCTCACCTTAATAGAAGAGATCAATCCGAAATCAGTGTTTTGTCTCGTAAGTTTTCTACTAAAAATTTCAAAATGTGAAAATGATCGTATTTTTCTACCAAGCTGAGGGGCAGAGGTGCCCCTGAAGAAAATTCAAGTTGTTTATCTTTGTTTTTTCTCTCTTGCTTTTTATGTAAGGATAATAGCCTGTTATTTCATAGGCTCTTATATTTCAGTCTTCTTGTATTCTTTTTTTCCTGTGAGCGGCTTATGACATTTGTGTGGTGACACAGTCAGTCATCCTTGTCTTGGCTATAAGATTTATAAACATCTCTCTATCCCTGTTTAAACAGGCTCATGTTGTTACTCTACCTTTAAGACTGATATATGTAAAAGATGTTTTACCTCATTCAAAAAGCAGCCCCTTACAACTTCAGAGTGAATGGGTCTAAACAGTTCTGGTCTGGGTAGATTTATGTAAATGCCCTAATGTTTAAATACATAATACATAAGTTGAACAGTACTTTTTGAGCCACATTAAAACCACTGACTGGTGAAGTGGATTACATGATCTCTTTATGATGGCACCTGTCGTGGGTTGGGATCTCTTAGGCAGCAAGTGAGCAAGGAGTTCTTGAAGCGGATTTGTTGGAAGCAGAAAAATGGGCAAACAAGGATCTGAGCCTCTTTGACAGGGACCGAATTGTGATGCTTAGATGACTGGATCAGAGCATCTCCAAATCAGATCTTGTGGGGTGTTCCCAGTATGCAGTGGTCAGTGCGTACAAAATGTCCTGTGTTTTGATGCACTTTTACTCATAAACACCTACCTAAACATTGTTGCAGACCAAGTACACACTTCATGACGATACTCCATAATAGCAGTGGCCTCTTTCAGCAGGAAAAACACCTGCATTAAGCGCATTAAATTACAGCAAAATGTTTTTTGACACAAAAAAGGAATGTTTTATAACCTGCGTTCCTGAAACTGCAGTCTAACTGCATTTGTCTGCTACACACGTCACTGAACCTTTATTATACTGCAGAATAATTGCAGTTCATTTTCATTATAACTGCAGCTCTTTTTTCTCAGGGCTTTTATTACAGAAAGTGTGAGTGAAATTTGGTTTTCCATGATTATGGGGCCCTTTAAATAGTTCAGGAAAACAGCCGTAGCCTAGTTTTCGCAGTCACACGAGGCTTTCATCTCTGTTCTCTTCTAGGAACCACATCAGCCAAACTCTCTCAAATCCGCTGCTGTTTAAAACACTCATGTTTCGCCTGCTTATTTTATTTAGCCTCGGCCTGCTGACGTGCCACACAGTAAACACTGAATCACCTGTTAAACACAAGAGGGATGACTTCCATGCGTTTCTTCTTGAGGCGCTATGAAACAAAAAAAAATGAGTGGAAGCCGCTGTAGCTGCCAAGAGGGGACCAACTCTATATTAAAGTCTCTGTATTTGAATGCAATGTCATTAAAGTCCCTGTTTGTGCAATAGTCAGGCATCCCAATGCTTTTGTCCATATAGTGTTTTTCTTCTCTGTAAATCTTTTCTTTCTGTTGTGTGCTTGTCTGTAAATCTGCACTAAAGCAGAAACTGTGATTCTCTGACTCATTCGCTTGGATGGTCAACTCACTGAAAGAATCAGAAAAAACTGGTTCGGTGAACTGAACAGAACTGGGTCTGCTGACTGACGGGTGATCCACTGGCGAAGAGCTGCGAGTGAATCCTGGCAGCGCGAGGCCACCATGGAGCTGCCCCCTCACGTGGCCTGCCAGTCACGGCTGTTCACGCTGCTCGTGTGTGGGGGCAACAGGTTCAGCACACACTCACTCACACATCAGTATGTATTCCTGCCTTTGTGGGTGCACTTGCTTTGCTTTCTGTAGGGCTGGAGCAAAAATGCTGCTTGGCTCAACTCTGTCCTTAACATAGGAAACCAAAAACATATATTTTTTATTTTTTACTCTTTTGCTTTTAAAAAAACATTAACATAAGTCAAACAAAACATAATACTAGCTAGGTCTCCCCACAGGGTTAAAAAAGTTTTCGTTTTTCATTATCTAAAGGAGATTTGATTGCCAAAAAGAACTAAATACACACACACACACACACACACACACACACACACACACACACACTTTGCATTGTGTGTGGTTTGTGCAGCTGTTCAACATTGGGACCTTGTTCAAACGCGGTTCACCCTTTCACTGAGCTGCCAGTTATACAGTAGGCTGCTGTAATATAATGCAGTGTGGGAAAGGCTCTCCTGGCTTTATGCATCGTTTATATGGAAAAAGCAGACCGAAGCAAAGTTGACAGGACTGATTACTGTTTAATTACAGCTCTATGTAAAACCATATTAACGTCCCTTTCTTTACGCGTGGGATTCTCGCTTATCCTCTACCTGATTAATGATCTAGAAACTATGCTGTGATTGCAGTGTTGTTGTGTTGACACACTGTCAGTGACTTTCATATCCCCATCCATTGTAAGACAACACTGGACACTGATAGCGAAGAACAATGAGGAGGCCTGAACAACAGGCGTGTGATGTGCGTTAATCCCGGGTTCCATGAACGGCGAGGAGCAGAACGTGTAAGAGACATTATGCAACGCTGCCTTGATTACCCAGATTACGGGTCTCATTATAAGTGGCGGCCGCAAAAACACATCGCAGTCTGGCCCATGTTGCACCACCAGTTCACCCTGGCTCTGGCCCAGCCACTTCCTGTCCCAATTGGATTTATGCCAGTAGCCTTCAAATGAGTTAATGTGGGTGATGTTTGATTGGTTTTTTGTGTGTTTTTTTTATTGTTATCGTCAGTCTGCTGGACCTAGTCCAAAAAGTCCCTAGAGTCTGCAATTCATTTTGTTTAGAGCTGGACGTTGACGATAAATAATATAATACATCAATACAATACGCAAGCTCCCACCCATGTAAGGGTAGCTGATATGGCAAACATGTAACAATATAAGGCTTTAAGTGAATAAAAAATACAACAATATGTATTATTTCATTTTGCTGAGGCTCTGTTTTCAAAAAGGCTCAGAAAAACTAGGAGTTAAATTTTTTTTTTCCTCAAAAGATTCAACAGTAAAGTCATTCAGCTACTTGTTTCTATGCATATAGTTAGTATATGTTGGTTATTGCTGTTACTAGCCTCTAACAATTGGTCTTTTATGGCACATGCAGTTGTTTAGTGTTCTAAAGGTACTGATGGAATCCACAGTTTACTGCAAAAGGTTTATCGAATTATAAGTTCTTACTATAATGATAACAAATCGCCCACTCCTTCACTTCATAGTCACAAACAATGTGACTCAGTTTAATTAGGACAATGAGGTTGTTGATTTGTAAAATCTCATTCCATAAATATTTCCCTGGCTTTGCCATTGAGACTGGTTTGGTATTTCCAAGCAGTTTATTTTTTTAACTTTTTCAGGAACGTAAGGAAAACCTGCTCAGACTGAGTTTCTCAATTCAGGCCGAGTCTCCAGACTTTGGGTCAAGCGGCTGCATTCCACTGATATGCCGCTAGACGAAGACTTTAGTCCGGTGTTTGTTCTCCTCATTGGGTTTTACTACATTTGTACAGTAGTTCGGTTCATAGAAGAAGCTCCAGATGACCCTTGGCCTTGTATTCTTTTTCTGAATTGTTTATTCCCACAAAATGCAGCCTGTTGATGAGTTAGCTATTTTTAGAGTTTCACCGCTAAATGGATATCAGCTCATCTTTCTGCATTCACAGCTGCAGCTGTACGTGCTTTGCGACTTGTTAGTCATGTTCGGCTGGCACAGATAGAACGTTTTCGGAGGAACGGCATGAGTTGACGATTTCAATGCGGTTTAACTTCGTTGTCTCTTGTTACCAAGCTGGAGAATATTCTTGGCATTCCATGTCTGCTTACTCTGGAAGGTTTCAGTGCTTCGAGACACGGCCTCGGTTTGCTCAGTGAATGGAGGAGTCTAAACAGGAGCCTGAAGGGTAAATAGACGATTGTCGGGCCAAGAGCTTTGTTGGTATAGCACAAATACCATTGTAAGACTGTACAAAAAATTCCCTCCCAAAAAGCTGAGATGACTTCAACTCTTCAACATTTTATTACTATTCCACACTTGGCGCTCATCCAGACAGGCAAAGTCAGATTCCAAACATTCAGTCAATGCCATGTTTGTGTTCTTAAGTAGAAGGTTTTGTTCTGATAAATGTCATTAAAGATGTACTTATGCAATTATTAATAGCAGAGCCAAAAAAACAGCAGTAACTCTCAACGTCTTGAGGAGCATTCTAGGAGAACTGTTTCATTCCTAACCATGTCCAAGAAGGTTTTAATAAATTTTAGTAAAGGGTGGCAGCTTTCCCAACAACTTCACCCTTTTCAGCAATCATATCCCACAAAGTACTATCAGTTAATGATGATTGCCTTGCTCAGTTTAGAGAAATGCAGCCAAAAACAGCTTTTTACTCTGTCTGGTATTCGCAATAAATGGAAAGAGAAGGGATTCGGAGAAGGAGAGGTGGAGTTACAGAGGTGGTTTCCAGCTCATGAAATTGGGCTTGCTCCCAGAATCTCAATCGCTTGGCTTGCACAAATTAAGTCACATGGCTGCCAGTTTATTTCTCGACTTCATACTGTTGAATCAAGTTGTGGGATTTACAACAACCCATTTTAGAACGAAGACTTTTAATGCTGTAAGCATCTGTTTAAAATAACGTCTATGATGACGACTGGGGAATTCTCTCCAATTTTTCAGAAATGATGAGATTCTTCTTCTCCAACATGTTCTCTAATTGCAAATAGCAATCTTTCTATTGTTAAAATGTTTAGTGGTGACAACGAATGGGGGATTTATCTCCAGTATCTCAGACTTATTCTTCTTCAGCATGTTCTCTATTTGCAACCTTTATATTGCTGTTAAAATATTCAGTGGTGAAGAGTCTTAGTGTGGGGAATCTGAAGGGTGAATGGTGCTAAATGTCAGAGCCTTAGGCCAAATGTTGTAGATGGTGTTACAGGGCTTTGCTGGGATCCCACCAGTTTCCACTTAACTCAGTTGTTTAGGATTAAACCTGTGCTAGCAGGCCTTCCAGGCCTATCTAGCTGATTCAGCGAAAGGTCACACTCATAAAAGTGACTTCATTGTCTGAATGCAGAAGCTTGAAGATTTCAGAGAACCTTGCCAGCTTTGTTCACAAACCATTGCTTTGTGTCCTCAGCCACAGTGTGTTTTTCTTTCTGTGATTGTTCATTATTCTAGCATAGTAATGCTTACATTTCTCGTCTTGTAATGCCAAAACATTAACATAATATACAAAGTAGATATGTTTATAAAAAATTTTATTTTACCCCAATACATTTTATTACTAAAGTACTTCAAAAATACAAATCTAAAAGGAAATGAAGAAAGTATTAAGTTATAGCTTGTCTAACAATGCGTTTCTACACTGATTGATTGAGGAGACAAGGGTAACTTTCTCGCCAAACTAAACATTCTTATGGGCCAGCTTTGGGCAGTTTTGTTAAAAAGATAAGAATTCTTTCAATAGCAGATCCATTGAAGTTAATCCTCCCTCTCGTCTCCACAAAGTGCCCATTACTGGCTTGGCTTGTTTTTCTCTGAATGCCTCTTTACCCCTACTGGCATGCTATCAGTCTTTTGAAATACAGGCACATTTCATAACCAGACCCACTAATGAAGTACAGCCTAAGGGGAGAAGATTTAGTAATACTTGCTGTAGGCCACTTCCCTTCATATTTCAGTGCAATCTATGCGGTTTAATTTGTTTAAATAAGTTTAGGGTGTTGCATAAGTATTACAGCAATGTAACATAATGTTACAGGGCAGAACGAACAGAGAACAATCTATCTACATAGCAAACGGGTGAATCATCCGTGAGGGCCTGGCTATGCCAACAATCGTTTCCTGTCTAATAAAGCTACAGCGCGGAACCAGAGTACAACACCATAGCCTGTTAAAGCTATGTACACATAGTTCGGGCTCGTAATGTGTAGAAATATATGAGACAGTCTTCATGAAACACTGAGACTTGTTTGTGTCTCTTGTTGGACTTTTGAGACGAATTCAAGCCTCTTGGTCATAGAACTGTCATCTAACTCATTAGAAACCACCTTAATAGGAATTATAAGTAAGATATACTGGGATTATTGGGTGTTCCCTGGGTAGAGCCCCAGAATCATGTTTTGACAGACTGAACAGGAGAGAGGCAGCGGAACATTTTGATGCGGCTCGGGGGCCCCCTTGTGGTATAAATAGGTGATTGTTATTTGGATGTTAAAGAATCTCCCTGGCTGGTCAGACACACACTTTCGTTCCTTCTAAGCTTTGTTATAAATGAAAACTGCGACCCCTGAAAAAGGAAGTCATCATTATTGTTTACTGCTCCCATCTCATGCTGAAACCTAGTCATTGCTAGTCATTTTTACTGTAAACAGGTGTCTATAAAGGCCTGTTAAAAATGTTGTTGTCCTCCGTGTCAAGAACCTATACTTCTTAGCACATTGTAATTAAATTTTAGTCTTTAGTGTGCTGTGGCTGAACTCATCATTACACACACCCTACCTGTGAAAAGATTTTGCACACCACAGGATTACACCAGTTATCCATTTATTTCTGAACAGATTTGTATACTTGTTAAGCATTGTTGTGTGAACAGCTATAAATGAAAATATGTCAAATAAAACAAGTTTCCTTTATTTCCTAAGATTGAAAGAACATGTAACAGTGCATGTCTGACATCCAATAAACTGGCTGTGTGGTGAAGCAGAGTCAAATTCTAGGCTGCATTCAAGTCAAATTTAAATGCACTAGTGAACTGTTTCATCCCACTGGTTGTCATTTAGGAACATATATGACAATGAATGAAGAATTTCTTTCAGGTTTCTCAGAAATGATGAGATCCTTCTTCTCAAGCATGTCCTCTAACTGCAATTAGCAATCTTTCTATTGCTAAAATGTTCAGTGGTGAAGAGTCTTAGTGTGGGGAATCTGAAGGGTGGATGGTGCTAAGTGTCAGAGCCTTAGGCCAAATGTTGTTGATAGTGTTGCAGGGCTTTGCTGGGATCCCACCAGTTTCCACTTCACTCAGTTGTTTAGGTTTAAACCTGTGCTAGCAGTCCTTCCAGGCCTATCTAGCTGATTCAGCGAAAGGTCAGTGTGTGCTGCTCACTCTCATAAAAGTGACTTAATTGGCTGAATGCAGAAGCTTGAATATTTCAGAGAACTTTGCCAGCTTTGTCCACAAACCACTGCTTTGTATCCTCAGCAACAGTGTATTTTTCTTTATGTGATTAGTCATTGCTCTGGCATAGTAATGCCTACATTTTATTTTTGTCTTTTAATGCCAGTAGTAAGTAAGTTTGTAATTTTTTTTAATTTGTTTTATCACGTTTCACGTGATCCACATTATAACTGTATTAGGTGGCTTTTTATAGGTCACAGTAAAAAAAATATATATATAACATTTTCTGCTTAATACAGGTACTCAAATGGTGAACACACGGTAAATATATTTATGTGCAAAAACTTTGAATATATTTTTAGCAAATGTTGAGAGTTAGATGCAAATACATAAAATCTCAGTATGGGCCAAAATCTTTGACTGGATGTGTATAAAGGACCGTACATTCAATTCTGCTGAATTTTGCAATGAATTAAAACTATGACTCATGGGAAATAAGAGTAGACATCATTTATTGTAAACTATTAAATAAAATTAGCCTCATGGCTTTCCTTGAAATCCTGTTCAAATGTTGGGTCTGTCTGAAGTTTCCTTTCAGATGTCCTCTCAGGGTCACTCACCGTGTAAAACTATAGTTATTCCTACAAGTATGAGGAAGGTCTGAATCATACCCCACAGTTGCTCAATCGTATTGAGATCTGGGGAATTTGGAGGTCACGTCAACACCCTGAACTCTTTGTCATGTTCCTCAAACCATTACTGTACAATTTTTACAATGTGACAGGGTGCATCATCCTGCTGAAACAGGTCACAAGGGAGAAAACTAGTCTTCAGCAATTAGGTAGGTGGCATGCCAGAATCCAAGTTTTCCCTGCAGTGAATTGCCCAGAGCATCAATTGCCGTCTTCCTATAGTGCATCCTGTTGAATTCTCTTCCTCAGGAAAAAAATGACACTTGCCCATGTTTCCTCCTTCCCACACCTCAACTAAAAGACCAGATTTTTTTACCCACAGCCTAATATATCCCACCACCTTGACGGGTGCTGTTGTAATCACTTTACCTCTCAGTGGTTTAAATTATGTGACTGATCTATATATTTTCACTTACATTTTCCTGTAACTGTCTCCTTCCTACTACAACTGGATTATCTTCTCTCTGTAACTTGTTGAGATTAAGACTGGAAGGATTAAGGTGGTAGTAGGAGGCACAAAAGTAAAGAGTGGACCAATTAAACACAGATGGATTTGATAATTTGATGTCTGCTTTTTAGTCTTTGAAAATAAACTTAATAGCCAATTTGACTGGAAATCAAATCCACAAAAAGCTGGCAAGTTTGAATATGCTGCTTGTAGAATAGTACTGTTTAAAAACATAGTTTAATTCTTAATTTTAGTATTATTGACTCTTTCTATTGCAAAATGTGAGATAAGTTTCAGCTTCTTTCATCGTCTATGTAGCTAATAATGGTGAGGGTACTTTCAAGGTGCTGCTGCCAGTGTTTCATGGCATGGAAAGTACTTGCAGATGGGACAGTAGCAGGATCAATAGTTGAAAGGCATTAGTGTTAAAAGAGTGCAGCTGAAGATGATAGACTGCAGTCAAAGTGTGAGACAAGAGACCTCTGATGCTGGCACACTGGCTTTAATGACACAGCTGCACAAGATTTTCTAGAAAATATGATTAGAAGTAACATCAGATCTTTGTAAGCACATGTAGGCTACACTTGTGGAGAGAATGGGCCTTCGGCCGCTCCCCTCCGCAGAAAAGCAGTGCTGTCGTCTTTCAGAGTGAGCCGTAGCCCATGTGGCTCCACCGCAGGCCAACCACATAGGGCCCAGGGAAGACTATAGACTTCCAATGGATATCCGGTGGTTTAAACTGGCAGCTGCTCCACTGCATAATAAATTAAACATTGAACCACACACTTTAGTCCCTCATGCCTGTTGTTAGATAACATGGTGGTTAAAGCACTACATTAATCCCATTAAAGAGGAGCTCATTTAAAGTCACAGCTAGGATCAGGTGTGTGTGCGTGCATGCATGCGTGTGCGCATCCGTGTGTGTGTGTGTGTGCGTCCTCGTGCGTGTGTGTGTGTGTGTGTACGTGTGTGTATGTTTGGATACCTGTGGTCTGCAAGTTTATTAATAATTTATCAATAGTGTATTACTACACTACTAATAATACTTTGTTCATATTATTTTAAATGATCATGCTGGGTCATTAATTGTATGTTTAACTTCAATAGCTTTTTCCTGTTCCATTTTTGCATATTTGAGCGTGTATCGGGATTTCTAAGATCCCTGCAATTTAAATCATTTAGGTAAAGCTACTTAACTTGAAATCAAGGGCACAAAATGACATGTGTTTAATGATGAGGTAAATGAGAAACTGCACATTATTGCATCTGCAGCCAAAAATGGACAAATTCAATAAAAACAAGTGCAATAGAAATATGGATTAACCTGAAGACTCCTGAATGATCAGGGTGTTTGTATGGGCCCAAACTCCAGATGCTCATTATTGCTATAAGTTTTATAGTAGTTGGGAAAATTATTTAGAGTGTTTTTTAAGCCTTATTTAAGTGTTGCCGCAGTTCTTCTCGGAAATGGAGATTTAATAAAGCGTCATACATTTTAAAGGTTCAAACTTGAAAGGATATGTTTGTACAAAACAGTTATATAGGTTAGGAAACAATAAATGCCGTTAATCTGTTCTTCAAGTGTGGGTCCACATTTCAAACCCTTACAGCATAACTTTATTTTGTTATAATTTCGAGGAAAAAAAAAAAAAAAGAAGCAGGAGTTCATTATTTCCTCAACAATATTTTTTCATTGATTTTTAAACTGAATAACTCACAGGGCTAGGCTTTAAGGGGTTAAATGGATGACAGGTTGGACATCAATAAGCATGAAATTGGGGAAAATTTGGCCTCAAACTGAGGTCAATGAATAACATGTCTGCAGTTTAGGGAGTGAACTCATTCCAGAGCACATTCTGCAGTGTGTGCAATTGAATTGCAGTGAACCTGAAGGTGACGGTTGAAGCACCTGTGTCAGCTCCACCGTTCCGCTCCCATCGAACTGAAATCCCCCAGGCCCTCTCAGACACGGAGCAGATGATATCCACCCGACCCTCCCCAGCCACCCTCCCCCCATCCACCGCAGAAGCCCAGCCTCAACAGAAATAGGTTCTGGTTTACTGGTCAGATCCTGTCGTCTGGCTTCTGCTGGGCTTCCGAAGGGCGCTATCAGGTGACTGCAGGCAGCCTGGCCTTAGCCAGTGTACGTGAGGGCCCTGCTGCAGGCCTGTGCTGTGGCTTCAGCCCCAGGCAAACGCTCGCCTCACTGTGGGTGACCTGCTTCCGGCAGATGTCCCAGATGCTGCTAGGGCCGAGGGGATCCCACCACAGAAAGAGGGAGGAGGTTTGTGTATGTGCGTGTGTATGAGAGTGTGTGTGTGATTGTGGAGGGGGTGGTGGGGTGGGGTTGCGTAAAGAGAGATGCTTTTCTCCTGCGCTGATGTGCGGGCCGACACGCTTCCGTTTAGTCTCGTGGGAGACTTCCAGTAAGAGCAGATGTGCGACAGAGCTTTTTTTCTTCTTTTCTCTTTTCTTTCTCGCACACTTCTCTAACGGATTTGTTTGTTTTCTCAACAAACGTTTTAAATGCCTCATCCCACCTTTACTCCATGCTGGAGGTGAGGCCCCCAGGGACGCCGGGGGTAAAGTGTTTTCAAATTCTGAATTGAATACACCATGAGTTAATAGAATAGAGTAATAGAGAGAATAGATGGGAGCTATTAAGAGTGAATAAAGTCTCATCAATGCAAGTCATTTTAATTCATGTCTGTAGCGTGTCTGGTGTGTCTGTGTCTGCATGTATACAAGCATCCTTACTGAACTGTAACTCTTTGCACAAATATATCATAACGCCTCCTTTTTGTTATTATCAGTGAGTTGTTTGGAAGTACAAGCATTGTACCTGTAGGCATTCAGACCACCAAGGTCAATCACAACTAAGGGTCAATATGTGGGCCTTCATTTCGTTTTGAAACTACATGAAGTCCATATATTTCATTGTAGCATGTATAGTATGTGTAAGGAAAATGTGTAGTAATGATTAAAAAATAAATAATTATTAAATAATTTAATTTAAATTATGAAATAAGTCTTAAAAGGGAAATAACCAAATAATGAGGAAAGAAAGGGTTAAAAGGACACTAAGTACCTGCATGTTCTATTTTAGATCCGCTTGCCCTATTTGCCCTTTGTTTAGCGGCGTCACCATAGCAATAGTGTCACCATAGCTTGGCTGAATTTCATCTCTGCAAGACGTCCTGCAAACGTGAACTGGCTCAGTCATCAAACACAGTCCCACCCATCTTGAATTTACTGATGAATTATGTAACAATCGATTCTACCTTACCACTCCAGGCCTCTGAGTGACCTATCTGACCCATCTCCATGCCACTCTTGGAAACACGGTGCGATATGCTTCGAGACTCCAAAACCGCACTCGCTCTTTGCACACGTGCTTCTTTCTTCTCAAATCCGATACGCGACTTAAAAAAAGAAAGAAACTCTGTGTGTGTGTTTATGTGCATGTGTGTAAGGCCCTTGAAGCAAGAGGTTAGAAAGCGTGTGAAGCCGGAAGCCTGTGGTTCTGTCCTGTGCTGCTTTAGCCTTACCGCTGCTCTTTTCACTGCCATGTGTATTTTTGATTGTCTGTGTGTGTATGCGTATCTGTTACTGTGTGTGTGTGTGTGTGTATGTGTGTGTGTGTGTGTGTACCCTTTACCTTTTGCTGACCTGACATAGAAACTAAGCAGAGAACAAATCACATGATCATACAGAGGCCTGCATACACGTAAACCATTAAGGCGTCTGGATTTCAGTGAGTCTTAAAGGAGTGTTCAGGGTCATGGACAGCAGATGGGGTAGCATTTCATATATTGAAGTTTAATTGTGTTAAATCAAATCAAAGTGTGCTATTGTTAAAATGTGCAAATATGCTTGTCACTTAGTTTAGTGGCGCTGCAAACGCCAATGAGCCAAAACATTATGACCACCTGCTTGATAGGCTGTTGTTTCTGCCTGACCCACTAAGGCAGGGTCTCTGAAAGACCCCTAAGGATGCCCTGTCTTATATGGCACCAAGACATTAGCAACGTTGAGGAAACTGGTGGCCCCTGCCATCAGAAGGCTGTAGGTTTGAAACCCAGGACTGCCAGTGGCACCACTGAGCTACCCTTGAGCAAGGTACTCACACTGGTCTCTGGGTGCTGCTTTTCTGGGTGCCTGTTGCTTCACTTGGTAAATGGGCTAAATGCAGAGAACTATTTTGTGCTGTTCACACTGTGTTCACATTGTGTGCTGTAATGTGTTCACATATGACAGATGGATGCTTTACACACACAAAAAATCCTTTGAGTCCCGTAAGTGTTGAGGTTGAGCTGCCCTGAATTAGACCTGTCATTCCAACAAATCCCACAGATGATCAGCTTGACTGAGATCTGGGGAATCTCAAGGCCAAGTCAACACCTTGAGCTCTTCGGCATGTTTCTCAAACTGTTCCTAAACAATGTGTGCAGTGTGGCAGAACGGCTTATCCCGCTGGAAAAAGCCATTGTGATCAGGGAGTACCACTGGAGTGACGCGGCGTACCTGGTCCTCAGCAATGATTAGGCAGGTTAGATGTGTCAATCTGACGTCCATTTGAACAACCAAAACTCAATTTTCAGTTTGTGGTTTGTCCTTCTACAGACCACTGTGTGGAGGTTCTCACTGCACAGGATTTGCCGTTTCAGAGGTGCTCCAATCCATTCATCTGATCGTAATGATTCGGCCCTTGTCAAAGACGCTCAGGTCTTTGCACCTGCCCATTTCTCCCACATCCAACACAAGTTTAATGAGACACTCAACTTTAACACCACCCTCTGTGGTTCAGTGGTAAAACACAGAATGGATGATGAGAACGATGAATGAATCTGAAGAGGCACTGGTTTGGTCCCACAGTGTGAGCAGAATCTTTTGGGGTGAACTGGTGGTTAGGGAGTTGCCCCTGTGATCAGAGGGCCATGGGTTTGAATCCCAGGACTGCTAGTGGCACCACTGAGGTATCCTTGAGCAAGGTACCGTCCCCACACACTGCTCCCAGGGCTCTGCGTCACTGGCTGCCCTCTGCTTCACTGGGCTAATGGGTTAAATCACACTGTTCACACTGTAAGCTGTGGTGTGTTCATGCATGACTATAAGAGCTACTTTATTATTATCTTTATTCCCTCTGTATGGGTGGTTCACTGATATGCAGGAGTTAACTTGTATGTCATGCCACCACAAACCCCTTCAACATCTTCACTGCACCTTGGCATAGATTCTACAAGTCTGTAGAACCATACTGGTGCAATGGAACACTGTTCTTTCAATAGATATTCCCACAGTTGATGTTTTGATGTTGGTGGCATACAACACATTGATCCTAAATCTCCCAAAGGTGTTCAAATGGATTGAGATTTGGTGACTCTGGAGGCCATGACATATGATTTACATTATTTTCACCATCAAATCATTGATCATACATGTCCAGACTTGTTCACTGATGTCTTTCCCATAGATCTAAATGCAGGTCTTACTTTAGTCACTGTTCCTGAGGTGTCCGTGTGACTACAGTCTGTAATTAACCCTCTTTCAAAGTCACTTCATCTTTTTCTTTTGCTATCATGACACATCACAGTTCACTGGGCCTTCATTTAATTTTTATACCCCCCAGAGAACGCATTGGGATGTTCACAGCTTTATTGTATCAGACTGTTCGCCTGCCTGTGCCTCATTATGTTTATCTTTTATTATTCCTTTCATTTGTCAGTCTATTTGTATACAGTCAAACTATATCATATGATCATCATAAATAGACTTTCATGTTGGGAGTAAATGTAGTGTAGAGCTATCTAATCATCATCATCATCATCATCATCATCATCATCATCATCATCATCATCATCACAATCTAGCATGCGCTGCAAGCCTCGGATCTCATTTCAATGAAGGATCCCATTTAGTGCTTTTTGGTACCTGGACCACGCCCTTCACTGATTGTAAAATAGGTGACTTATGACATCTAGTGGTCAGACTGAAAACTGCACCATACATACTTTCTTTCTTGTACGCATTACATACACCATATGAACAATTCAGGCGGCCGCTTACTTCAAGTGACGGGTAATTTTGATGCTTCAGCATACGCCATGCTTCCAACTTTGTGGACACAGTTTGAGGGAGAACCTTTTCTATTCCAGCATGACTGTGCCCTAGTGCCCAAACCAATAAAGACATAGTTGGACGAGTTCGGTGTGGAAGAACTTGACTGACCCGCACAGAGCCCTGACCTCAACCCCATCCAGCACCTTTGGGACGAACTGGAATGGAAATTGCGAGCCAGGTGTTCTCGTCCGACATCAGTGCCAGACCTCATAAATGCTCTACAGAATGAATGTGCACAATTTACCACTGAAACACTCCAAAATCTTGTGGAAAGCCTTCCAAGAAGAGTGGAAGCTGTTACGGCTGCAAAAGGGGGACCAGCTGCATTAAAGTCCCAAAACTTTTGTCCACATAGTGTATATACATACACACGTACATAAACACTACAAAAGGGGCACAAATGCAGAAGGAGCCTGTTGTGCTATTACAATAGATAGATTTTTCAGGTACCATTGCATTTACTTGGGGAGCCAATCAAACAAAAAAAATCACCTTGTATCAGTTTTTTGGATGTTAAAAATGACCTTGCACCAAATTGCACATCCTTGGACTAAATGTTTACTTCTAGTTTAGAGTTTATTTTTATAGTTTATTTATATAGATGTACCCTGCGTCCTTTTGTAGCCACACCATCTCGTCTCACACTATGGTAGTAGGGTGGTAGTAGCCTAGTGGTTAAAACACTTACCTGTAAATCTGATGACCCTGAAGTCGGTGGCTTGAACTCACACTTTCTACCTTAAGAAAGGCACTTACCCCTCAGTTGCTCCAGGGGGATAGTCCCTGTAACTTCTGTTTGTAAGTCACTCTAGATAAGGGTGTCGGCCAAATGCTACTTCTGACAAATTTGACTGTATGTTACATCTCTGCACTCACACTGTTTCAGTCCTAGTTTTAACTAGCCTTAACCAAGTGAGCCTTGGGTATGACACATTTCTGGGTGGGTCAAAGTTAATGAGGTCATGTTCAAAAAGTTTTTTTTTAATATGTAAGAAAATTCCCACAGAAGCAAACAATGTTTTTAAAATACTTTTATTTATTCATTGGAAGAACTGCTCGAAATATCTGCTTGTGCATAGGCCAACTAAATGCAACACAATTTTGCATTCAAATTCAGTCAGACAAGAGCAAGGAAGACCAGAAAGGGTGTGCTAAAGCCTGGTGGGACATGCCGGTCCATTCAGTCAGTCTGTGCAAGAAGAACAGGGACAGAAGATGGAAAAAGTAGGGAAGGATCTGCAAATGTTTTCATTGCACTCTCACTGGTTTGAGGAAGCACTGGTATGGGGGTCGAATGAAAAAATATATACTGAAAAAACTACTGAAGGGCAACTTTTCTGTTTGCAGTTGTTCATAAGAAAGCAGAATGTAGCATCTTCAGTATTAGCTGTCTAAGTCCGAGTCTGACTACGAATTTTGATGTACGATGCATTAATGTGTTACATTATGATTAATGTAACATTTATGAATCTCATTCACTTTCTGTAACCACTTCATCCTCACTAAGGATGCAGGCACCTGGAGCCTATCCCGGGGGTTATGGGGGTGAGGCAGGGACTCACCCTGGGCGGGGCACCCACACACCACACACACACACACACACACACACACACACACACACACACACACACCCACACCATTCCCTCACAAATACAGTCAATTTAAAAACCTTAACTCATCTGACACACGTCTTTGGACTGTGGGAGAAACTGGAGACCCGGGAGGAAACACACGCCACCACGAGACCCCCCAACCCTGGAGGTGTGAGGAACAGCGCTACCCACTGCTCCCCACATTAATGAATCAAACATCAATATTCATATTCAGACTCGGAGTTAGACAGCTGTGTTACAACATTAATGTAAAACTCTTTAAATAAAGTATTGCTGTTAACTGCTCAAAACAACATTTACTGTGTTGAACACAATAAAAAATGCTGACTGCTGGTGTCTTTTCATACTGCTGTTACTTTTGCAGCTGAAAATTCTTCACAAACGGGTCCAGTCTTCAGTTGAGTACCTGCCTTATGCACCATGCTGTAGTTTTAATCTCATTTCAGCTCACACTCTGACAGTTAGAACCAAAGGACTGTGCTCAAAAATGTTAAACCTCTTTACTCTTTTTTACTGCATAATGTTGCTAAGCTCTAGGTCAGTATAAATGTAGAAAAATTATGCAACAGAAACAGATATTACAAATCACATATTGCTCTAGGAAAATTTGGCAAGATTTAGCAAGCAGTTGTTGATAAGATTTTTGGCTCCGGGTGTCAACCAAAAACATTTCTGAAGAAGCTCACAGTTGAGAAATGCTGAGAAAACGGTTCAGTCTTGCTAGGTCTTGCATTCTTTTTGAGATTTTTCAAGCATACTTATGTCACAAAAGGGATGTTCAAGCTGGGCCTAAAATCTGAAACGATTTAAACTCCATGTACAAACAGCTCCAGGTCATCTTCCAGCAGACGGGTCGATCAATGAGAGATATCATAATAGTACTGTCTCAACCTGGGCTCAACCACAGCAAAGCCAGGCCTTTGGTCCGCACTGCACAGAAGAAATAAGATGCTTAGTTGTGATATTGTGACATGAATGTGACAGTCAGAGGTTACACATTTTAAAGGGACCACGTTCTGCATTTGTCTTTTATTTATTTTTCTTCTTAAATTCTCTTATAATGTGGTTTTATATCCCTAAAACAGTTTTATACATTTTCCAAACTCTATCGCTTAGAACTGAACAAGCTGTGCCTTTTGATTGAACTTGATTTGCTGACCATATTGTGCAATTTTAGGTGACATCATAACCATGAAGAATTCAAAAGAAGCCATTTTTGCAGCAGTTTTATTTGGTACAGTGACATGATGTGGTCCCTTTAAAACTATTTAAAAACATATTCTTGAGCACGATTTAATCTTCAGAGCATAAAAATATATAACCTAATGTAACCCCACACATACCATGGACACTGACATGCATAATAACATTCTGGATGACTCACTTGTACGTCCAGCATTTTTTCATGAGATCATACATCTCAGGTGGGCAGTTGGGAGGGGCAGCCATTCTCTCCCCACTCTCGATCATCTGGATCACCTCATTACCTTTCATTCCCTGCACAGCAAAATGCAGAGGGGCACTTTACTCTCCTGCTAATTCTGATTTTCAATGGCCTGATTTTTTGCCATATCTTCATTAGGTTTTTTAAACTGAAAGTCACACTGTGTGTATTAAATAAACATGTGAAGCACACAAGCACACCTCCAGCACTTTCTGTTATGCAAAGTTGCAATAGAACGAGCCAAACTGGTCATTAAAACGAAATGTAAATATCAGTTTCCTCTTCAAACGGCATCATTCAAATAACTCACTGTCTCTTACCAAGCCATTTATGGTCAAAGATGGCTGAACAAGTAGCCCTATTCACAGGCTGATTATTTTTAATGAACCCACGACAAACAGTGACACACGCCTTTTTTTACAATTGACCTAAGCTTTAGTTTCTTGACATCTGTTTATGCGTCTGCTGTGTGTTTTGCTCCACGTTTGTTTCGCCAAGTTTATGTTTCTCTGTTTCATCCCTGTTCGACCACCTTAGCCATGATGTCACAGACTTTTTCTCTGGCACACATTTTGAAGGCAACCTTCCTCTCTCTCTCTCCATAACAGAGGTAATGCGGCCATAAAAACAATTTTTTTAAATGATCAATATTGGGCCCCTGATCAACCAATCAAAAATCTGAATACACACGCACTGCACCGGATATTAAAATATATTGCCAAAATTCAATACAGGCTCTGACAAGAGGCGGTCCCAAAAAATGAGTAGTTGTGAACAGTATCGCTAGTAGTATTGTTACAACCTACTTCATGCACCACCACTCCAGTTTTTCTGAATATTACATCCAAACATTCAGGTTATTTATGAAGCATGTGGAATAGAGGATAGTCAGCCTGCGTAACAGTCTTGTCTCATCAAGGAAAAATCTCATCTCGTCAAATCTCTGTGGTTACTAGAGGAGAGATTATGTTCCCTGTCCCCAAACCGGATGGTTAACTCATTGTATGGCCTTGGCTCTAAACCAGGGGTGTCAAACTCTGGTCCTGGAGAACCGGTGTCAAGCACAGTTTGATGGATCTCCTCCTCAAACACATTCACTAAACTTGACAATTAACTGGCGAGGTGAACCAGGTGTTTCTGAGCAGAGAAATCACCAAAACGTGCTGGACCACGACCCCCCAGGACTGGAGTTCAACACCCCTGCTCTAAACAGTCATTTCTGAATTAGCTTAATGAATTAGTGCCTCATACCTTGTATGGTTTCTGTCCGTATGAGAAAGCCTCCCACATCAGAACCCCGAAGCTCCACACATCGCTCTTACAGGAGAACTTGAAGAAGTTCATGCATTCTGGAGCGTACCACTTCACAGGCCACTTACCAACACCTTTGGACTGGACAAGAGGGGACAAACAACAGTGGTCATAGTAGCAGCTTTTCAATCGTGCTGAACTTTTTAATCGTGCTGAACATTAAATGTGTCCTGTGCAAAAGTTATGCCACCTTTTAAAGCTATGTTTTATTTATATTTTATGTACTAGATTTGTCCCCCAATCTATTTAACAAATAGGTCAAAATTGTGCACTAACTTTAGCAGAAAATGCTTTTTTTAAATGCCACATAGCCAAATAAAAGTGCCACATTTTACGGGATGATTTACACACGACTGTAAGAGCTGTATGGCCTGGGTAGTCAGCTGCACATTTTGAAACAAAAGCAATGTTAACACTTTTGTTGCATAATGATATTTTTGATGCATTGCAGACTGGCAACTGTAACTCCAGCAAAATGTTTTTGGAAGTGAGCTTTACCGCGTAAAAGTCTTGATCCTCGAGGGCTTTGGACAGGCCGAAGTCGCTGATCTTGGCGTAGTGCTGGGTGACTAAAAGCACATTCCTGGCTGCCAGATCTCTGTGAACAAAGTTATGGTCCTCCAGGTACTTCATTCCCATAGACACCTGATGCACGAGCTCCGTGATGTTCTTCATGCTGACGTGTCTACAACAAAAACAAGCAAAATCACTCAACTGCCTGCTCCAGTTCCCTTGTGTTACATTAAACCCAACTTGGTAGGACCCGTATGTGCGTCCTCACTTCAATTCCTCACAGTCATAACTACACACTAGTCTGTACTATTTACCAAACAATTTCCATAGCTCCATTATATAACTCTGTCTATGAGTGCATATATCTTCACAGACTCGTTCGAAGATTGTTTTGCTTTAATTTGCAACAAATTTGGTTGATGCTCTGAAAACTGGTTCTCCAGGAGATTGAGAGAACCTTTTTCTAATGTTCTCTATGTTTTTGGCAGACTAACAAATAAAGGTTGATTAAAACATACAGTAGAATTCCAAGGATGTGCACCCTTACAAATGAACTGTTCTCATAGATTTCAGTCTTCCCTCATTAAATATTCTTAGAAAGATGATATTCAGGATAAAACATGTTTCACATGACATAAATTCCTGCATTAACATTACCTTTCTCTTCCTAGTGTTTCTAGAATGTCCC
Source organism: Bryconaethiops microstoma (assembly GCA_037577275.1). NCBI lineage: Eukaryota > Metazoa > Chordata > Actinopteri > Characiformes > Alestidae > Bryconaethiops > Bryconaethiops microstoma. The sequence continues at coordinate 3,788,327 of JBBJLS010000036.1, forward strand.
CTATGTGTCATCATTTTTAAATAATCAGAAACCCATCACATCATTTCCTTTACCCTTTAAACACAAGGACCTCATGATAATAACACCATTGCAAAAAACACATGTAGATTTAAAGGATCTTGGCAAAATACTGAGCACTATCAAATAGTATGAATCACTATATATTTGTTTCTCTCATATCCTTCATGGAGCGGCTATGTCTCTGTGATCGCTGCATTTAAATCAATGTACCTATATCTATATAGAGATACAGCAGCAGAATTATTTATACAGTAGCAGAATACCGACAATAAAAACAACATAACTATTATGGATGAATTTTTGTTTGGTCATACAATTAGAGCACAAAATAGAATCAATTCTACTTGATTATAATAATAATTAAAAGCAGCTGAGTAACTCTGTTTTATGATATTCTTTAAGGATTCTGTGATCATAGCAGTGGAAGAGGAGTGAGAGTGCTGTACTTGTTCCTTTGCAGGTACTTGTGCAGCGGACCCAGCTCTGCCAGCTCCATCACCAGCATCAGGCTCTCAGCCTCGCAGATGCCGATCATGCGGACGATGTAGGGGTTGTCCAGCTTCTGCATGACCTCAGCCTCGCGCAGCATGTCCTGCTTCACCGCCTCGTTGTTATCATCATTCTTCAGGATCTTCACTGCCACCGGTTTTTCTTTTCTACAATACACACACACACACACACACACACACACATGCATACAAATAACTCTAACTGTGCACCTATTAGTCACCTGTATGAATGACATGCTTATGATGAAGCTTAAATTTAGCCCAATTCTGTATTTTGATTAAAATAAGTAACGAATACATTACTGCATATTATTCTAATAGATTATAAACCAAAATATGCCGCAAAGGGTTACTGCAGGACCAAGGCTAGGAACCACTCTACCGGGCTAGTCTATGTGTATTTGTACATATGACATAATAATAATAAAAAATTTTAAAAAACTTTCCACATGGGCTCTGTAAGTGACTCACTTCTTCATTTTGTAAATGCCTTTGAGAACTGTTCCAAAGTTGCCTGAGCCTAGTTCCCCATCTTCCAGGAACAAATGACTGCGGTCCACTGTGGTGGTGCGCAGTTCATCAGGATCAGCATAGGGACTCTCATAGACCTCCGTGTCCATGGGCATATCTGTGAAAGAAGACCAATAATTACAGCAAGACAGTGAGTACAAAGAAGGAAGAGAAACTCATTGCCTATAGCAACTCTTATAACTAGGTAATTACACAGCAGCCCACATCACTGAATTCCTAGAAAACAAATTCAAGCAGAAAACTTCAATTCATTCATGTAACCATGCAAGATTCCAAACCAAAGCAAAGGGCTTTTCTGTTACTCATTCATTCATTCATTCATTTTCTGTAACCGCTTAATCCTTACTAGGGTTGCGGGTACCCGGAGCCAACCCTGGGGTCTACGGGCACAAGGCAGGGACTCACTCTGAGGGGGGGACCAGCCCACCGCAGGGTTTTCCTGTTATTCATGTTTCTGTTATTCATTCATATACTTTTAAAAATCCTTGAGTAACTTCAAATACTGCATAATTTTAAAGTTCCTGGGTAAAAAAGGGCAAAAACATTTCATTTACATTTTGTTTTATTTACTTTTTTCAAAGATTTATGCAAGATTTAACGCAATACATGAATCTGTTGTTGAAATTTATAACATGAACCAAGCTGATTTGGAAAGAAAAACTTTACTTTTCAGCACATTCTTTAAGCCGTGATGTTTAAGGTGTAATTTGGAACCTGATGAGAAAAACTAAAAAAGATTGTGTTGCACAGTTTTAAATTTTAAATGGTTATATTATATAGATTTTTGCATGATGCTTTGATCATTTTACTCCAGCAAACATAACATCGCCCTATCATGTCATGGCAGATGTTGTATGCTATTATAAATTGTAACAGATTATGTCTATTAACATAACTGTTAATGTTTGATGTCATCATCTTAAATTAGCAGGTGATATAAACTGTACCAATATAAAACACTATTACAACTGTCATAACATCAGCGATAGCAGGACACTATGTTCATGGACATAATCTGTTATGAAAACTCGAATGCTATGACATGTTTATGGCATGGCTATCTCAGTGTTATGTATGAGTTCAAGTAAAGCGCTACTTATTTTTTATAAAGTAACACATGATGTTATGGGCCAGACTTGAGGTGAGCTGGGATATTCCACCAATAAAATAAGTTTGACAGTTGTTCATAGGCTTTTTATGAAACACTAAACTAACCTGTGCCAGACGTCTTTGGCCTTTCATAAGGGTTACAGCTGCCGGCAGGGAATTCCTGAGTACTCAGAGTGTGTCTGGGCTGTGGGCACACAAGACAAGAAAACGATTAGAATGATAGAGAGGCACAGAACTACACAGACAATGGCTGATGACACACAGTGTTAATCAAAAACACACACAAACACCACACCACACCACACCACACTCTGCTTCCCAGTCTCCTTCATGGCCTTTTAACATCAAAAGTCTTTACACCTTTAAAAACAATCTTTTGTTTGCTATTTTCTGTCTTTAAAAAACACATTTTTGTTCTGGTGGAAGTCCATGAATGAGAGGAGATTTCATCATGTAAAGTATAAAAAAAGAGTTAATCTTGTGCAGGCATAGGTGATGCTAGGCCAGTTGAAATCAATGAAATAAAGCTGAATTTGTGACAAATGGAATGACACCACCTATATATATTGAATCATAGACGGTACTACATGAATAAGACTATCCTTATAAAGGGTTTATGAATGACTTAAAATTCGTTTATTAACAGTTATTAATTAGGTCACAAACAACCATTAAATGGCATCAGTGAGCTGTTTTTATTCACTATTTTTTTCTATTAAGGCTAACACGTAGAATTCTGGATGACTGATGGAAAAGACAGCAAGATCAGTAAACAGCAAGATATGAGCTTTAACAGTACGCGTTAATTAGGGCTCATGATTTGGCAAGCAATAAATAACTGATGCCTTTTTTTTATTTGTTATAATTTTTTATTAGGGATTTAAAGGTTTATGACCTGAAAGATTCTCAACCATTTATAAACCCTTTATAAGGGTAGTTGTATTGTAAAGTAGTGCCAACGATTTATTACTGATTCATTTATACATCAATGAAGTGGTTTATCGGTGAAAAAAAAAGACTTTTAGCTAAAAACTGCAGAACCTTCCAAAGACCCCCAGATGGCGCCACAGCTGATGCTCTTAAACTTCTTTCAGCATTAAGGAAACAAGAAGTTAATGTGGGAAAGTGTATAATGTAATTTGAGGCATGATTACCAATATAGGCAACTTTGATTGAATAAGAATGTTAAAGGATGTACCTGGATCTAAGTGTAGTCCTTCTGAATGTCTCGCTTTATAACTTTGGCACCATGCTTTGGTGCAGACGCTTATTTTACTGGGTCTATTTTGAGTAATTTACCACAATGGCAAATCCCTTCTGGAAGGTTGCTAAGCCAGTGGGGCATGGTTTAAACATTTCAAACAAAAGCATTAAAATGCTGCTTAATGTGTAGCAAAAAAAGAGGAAACTGTAAAGCTCACAGGTTAGCACTGCATGTCTATTTGGTTAGAAAATCTAAAAAAATTAAGTGTAAACATAGCAGCTGGGAGAATTTCAGAATGATGAGACTAGTTTTACATGTGAACTGTATTGCAAACCTGGGAGCTTTTGAGTTTCTAAACTGACATTCGGGCACCAACTGCAAACCACATTCCACATAGCAAAGTTGGTCCAGCCCAGTTATGGGCCACATATTCCACTAACACCTGGGCCACATGCAGAAATGAATTACGGCCCCTTAGTGGGTCACTTCCGGTAGTCACAGTGTGGGCCACATGTGGCCCATATCGAAGCCATATCATTTGGCCAGAGCTGGCCCTATTCTACACCACAAGCTGCATCTGCAAAGCCACTAGCTTTGTGGATGACCCCTCACACACCCTCTTCTGCCTCCTCCTGTCTGGAAAAAAGGTCACCACTGTTAGAGTGGGAAACAGTTTGTTCCCTCAGGCTCTTCAATCATAAACTGTACCCCACCACACACACACACACAAATTAGTTAGCCAGCAAGCTGCTAGTCTTAGTCTAGACTGAAATATGGAACCTGTTCTAAAAATATCTGGTCCAGCATAGGCCCAGAATAGGGCCAGCTCTGGCCAAATTATATGGCTTTGATATGGGCCACATGTGACTACTGGAAGTGGCCCACTAAAGGATCACAATTCATTTCCGTGTGTGACCCAGGTGTTAGTGGAATGTATGGCCTATAACTTGGCCGGACCAACTTTGCTATGTGGGATGCTAATGGGGAAAAGTGGCCGGTGGGCTTGTGTCGGATGAATAGAGGTGACGTGCAGGGAGGTGAGTGGAGGAAGAGATGAGAGAGGGCGCAGGCAACCCCATGGAGGAGGGTTAGCAGCAGTAGTGGATGAGAGCAATGAGTGGGAGGAAAGGAGGGTTTGGCATGTTTATGCACCTTTTTTTGACCAGGTTTTGGGAAGGAGTAGGATTTGATTCTGGAGAGAATTCCACTCGCACCAAGCCGCTAGAAACCACAATTTTAGAGAGGATACACTGGATCACTTATTGACTCTAGCCCATAGGTATTACTTCATGCACTGACATTAGTAATACTGTTAATGGTTAAAAACATGCAAAAAGCTGAGGTACAATTATACTAACCCTGAAGATGATTTGCAATGTCAAAATTGCTCTCGGATCAATATTAAATTATAAGGAAGCACACGTTATTATTCACAATAAATAAGCCACTGAACAACATAGGTGGGATGACACTGCCATACTCTTGTTAAGATGCTATAAACTGCATGAGCTGCTTTCCTGAAACAGCTTCTGCCAGAGAAAATTGTACTGTTGTGTCAATATTGTGGTGCAGAGGAAAGTTTATGGCAGACAGTATGTACATAAAACACGCCTTTCATATCCGGTCCTTATTTCAGTTTAACACACATTATAACAGGTTGTGGCGTGCCTGTAACACTCAATACTTTCGGTAAATGAATGTATTTTCAAAACAAATTAACACTATCTGATGAAGAATATAACTGGATAGGTGAATATTGAATCTCAAATTTGCCTTCTGAACCTCTTAATTATGGCGATAGATCAGCACTCACCCCTGGATGATTCGTAGGAAGTGCAGGCCGGCCTAAGCCTAAACATATAAACCACAGTGTGTAAACAAACATAGCAGTGGATCCTCAATTTTCCATACATTTTCATCTCTGATTTTACACCCATTATTCCTCATTATTTATAATTTATTCATATCTGCCAGGTTTACTACCCATCTATTTATCAGTTCATTTTAACTGTTAATTTATCCATCCATGCATCCAACCATCCATCGTCCATCCATCTGATCATCCATCCACCTACCCAACCATCCATCCGTCTAGCTATCCACCTATTCATATATACATATTGTAAGTACATTTACATATACATTATCTTTACATACATTCATTTGTTCATCCATTCATCCATCCATCCATCCATCCATCCACCTACCCAACCATCCATCCATTTGTGTCTAGCTATTCATCCATTCATACATTCATATTGTAAGTACATTTACATA
>JBBJLS010000036.1:3797642-3809515 GCA_037577275.1 Bryconaethiops microstoma
TCTCTCTCTCTCTCTCTCTCTCTCTCTCTTTCTTTCTCTCTCTCTCTCTCTCTCTCTCTCTCTCTCTCTCTCTGTCTCTTTCTCTCTTAGCGTGTGCCAGTGTGTGTGAGTTTGAACATTAAAAAAGACTCATTTGCATAGCACACAAGCCACATACAGTCTTAACCCATACAAAATATAAAGCTTCAGTTGATGCATCATTTATTCTATAAAATTTTTCCTCATATTGAATTTTAACCAGTTTATACTCATGTTAACCCTCAAAAGTTTTTTTTAAGAATTATGAAGTGACAAATTTAGTTTCAGTACTCCACATGCAGGGCTAGATTTTCATAACGTTGTCCAGTGCTACTAAATTTACGTGTTTGTTACATGGCATAAGAAAGAGTGTAAAAAATGTGAGAATGCTTAAATGGCCTACATTACAGAAAAAAAAATGTTTCTCTCATTTTTTTTTAATTAAAGAGTGTGATGTAGTACCTTTTTTTTTAAATTTCACATATCGAAACATTTTATTCACCTCTCAGTCTGCACCGTCTTTATTTGGCAGCTAAGCTACAAAAGCAGACTTTTCTGCTTATTTAGTGTACGGCAGTTCAGCTCCGCCCATTCACACTGAAGTTAAATAGAGTGTTTCACTGCTTTTTGAACAAAGCACGATAAGCCAATCAGCCAATCAGATCAGAGCTCATTTACATATATCAGCCCTAAAGACACAGTAACAAAAATAGCTGTTAAATTCTAAGATAGAAATGGTGTAAGAATGAAATAATCATGTAACAATGAATTACGTTTTTGGAACACAAAACCACAGACTACAGTGGAAAATGAAATACAACGTAATAAAGTCTAATAAAAGGTAAGATGTGAGCCAGAGGTACAACAAACAAGGACTATTTATAATGACACTTTTTTTCACTCTTATTGCTGTGCCACTCAGCTTTCTCAACTCCTCTTTTAGCTTCGCTTTTATTTTAGCCTTTATCGGCTTTATTTCTTCTCCAACAGTCAGGCCCGGTTTTTAAGAGCATCACAGATTTGACTTAACCAGAAACATTTGAATTATTGATTGGAAGAAATAATATAGTCAACAGACAATTAAACCGGAACTCATCAAGAGAGTCAATGCTGTAGAAACTTCATAACACTAACCAAAAACAAGAAAAGAGATCACAGCACTCAGAGCAATTCTCAGGTCCTTGCACTGGCTTCCAGTTCGGGAACAGAATTGATTTCACAGCGTTACTCATTGTGTACAAGTCACTTAATTGTTTGGGCCCTGAATACAGATATGTTTGAAGTATATAATCCTGGTGGGTTTATAGATCTGCAGGAGCTGCTCAGCTAGTGGTGAAACTAAACCTGGTGAAATGGTGTTTATCCTCTACACTGTCCATCCAACTGCCCACCAATACCAGATCTGCAACTGCTTTAAAAGGCTGCTGCAACAGCACTATTCTCCTCTGCCTTCTTTTAATTATTTGCACTTCCATCGCATGTTTCATCTTCTTTTATTCTTTTATTACCTCCTGATTTATTAATATTTTTATTCTATGCCTGTAAAATACATTGAATGACCTTTGTGTATGATAGTGGACCATATAAATAAACTTGACTTAACTTGACATGACTTGACAAGCTTTAAAATTTAAATCTGAAATGTCATTTCCATGTTTATGTTCCCAGGTTTTAAACTTCTTTCATGGACATTTGTGGAGATTTGGGAGAGAATTAATTGATACAAGCTGTGCTAACTGATTATAGCATATACTACAGCTCTGAAAAAAAAAGAGACCACTGCAAAGTTTCTTATCTTGTATGGGTGCAAGAACTGAACTGAACAGATTTGACTTAGTTTTTAAGAGCTACTGACAATATCTCACCTAATTTCCAAACAAAAAATATTGTTCTTTAAAGCATAATTTTAAAGGAAATGACAAAACATCAAAATAAAAGAAATGATGCAGTGTTTACAGAACTCGAATATTTCACTCTTAAACAAAATGGCAATAATTACCTTCGATGTACTTCTAGTAGTGTTTTACCATCCAACTGGTCTCACTGCGAGAGGAGAGTGTTGATTACAGCAGTGTTTTGATACTTTTCCTCATAAAATAAGATTTGATTCAGGTGATCACTGATCAGTACCTCAGAAACACTGGCATGGAATGTTGTCAGACTCATAGAGATGCTGATTTAAAAATAAATTGCAGTGGTCTCTTATTTTTTGCCGGAGCCGTATATTGAGTCATTTATCACATTTTTTTTGGAGGAATCGTAAAAGCATTTACGAATAAAGAATCTGGAATCCCTAAATAGAAGAAGAAAGTGTTATCTATCTTTTCTCATCTCTTCTCATCCTGTAGCTCACACCTGTGGCCGTGATGTGCCTGCTGTGATGTGCTGGTGTCGGCTGTATGAGTGAAACACACGCTCTTTACTTACAGAAACTTGCCGTTGGTGCGCGAGTTGGAGTTTAAGCGCAGCTCTGAGTCTTCGCGTGTGATCATGCCGTGGAACCATGGCATCCTCTCATGCGCTGTGGTGGCAATCAGCTTCTCCAGCTGAGGCCTCTGACTGATGATGGCCTGCTCCAGAGCAGCACCCTGGTCAAAAGACATTTCTAATGCATTGTGCTCCGAGATTAACACACATTGCGGCAAATGGCAACAAAAAAGCACAGTTTTATTTCATTACTTAGTAAACGAGGCCTGACCTGACATCAGCATGGCACTTTATTTTTAAGACATTTAACGCATATCTAAACTTTATCTGCATTTTCTTATAAAAAAAAATAGAATCTGGGAAAATACAAATAACTTTGTAAACTTTTGAAACACTTCCAATTTGCAGCCTCAGTTTCCATAAGCATTCTCAAAACAGAAAGAATACCATGAAAATACCAAGACGAGGACTGACATCATTTTGTTGCATCAGTGTCAGTTTTCAATAAATACGTTGAATTCATTTTTTGTACATTATGCACATTGTTGCAAATACAGCTAAGAGTAACAGAATTCTATAGTCATTATACTTTTATACAATGAAATTCTGGATGGTAATTCCACATTAAAAAACAGCACAAATATCAATTCAGTTGGTTAAATTTTAACGTCGGTCTTAAGGTGGAAGTTAACTGAAACACACATTTTAACAGGGCTGACACCTTTTACAAACACCTGCACATTTACAAAAAGCTGTCTGAGTTGTCAAAAAAAAAAAAACTCTAAATGATTTACACTTTTTACTTCCTTCAACACCATATTTATTACTTAGTTATTAAGCTTAGGGCTTATTGCTCAGCAGCTGCTATGAATTGTTTGGAAACTACTTGGAAACTTATATGTAAAGCATGCAGTTATGAAACAGTGGCAAGTCCATTAAGGGTAAGGACACACTGACTCTTGCCTGAGAGTGAAAAACTGAAGATTTCTCATGTTATGTAATTTCTGTGTGTCAGGTGCTGATATGGATGGTCTTAAGGAAGTTACTTAAATAATGGCCGAACTATAGAGCTGGGGTCTTCCTGAGGGCTTCAGACATTTTCGCAGAATTTTTCTTAGAACCTAACTTATAATTGTTTGCAGAAACCGCAAATATCCTCTGTATTTTTTCCTTCTTTCATGCCAATATATAATTTATTGGCTGCTGCCCTGTGACACATCTCTGGCAGCTGCAGTCCAGCATTCCCACATCATAAGTTTCCCACATGGGGCTACCCAGTTCGCGTAAATTTTCATTTTGTTCTTCTTAAAGCCCTGTATTTTCATTACTGTAAATTAAATTACATTATTACTGTGTTTACCTGCATATACCAAAGAAAACGTGCCTGCATTAATTACAGTACAGTCTATATATGGGTAATATCGGTATTTTACATTCTAGGACTGCGGAGACAGCAGTTCAGTGTACACTGTACAGTACGGACACGGGTTTACCTTTACACTTTTTTTAAAGGTAATGTATTAAGCTGAGTAATTAAAGTGTTTTGGGAGCATATTTTGGGGCATATTTAGGGTTTTACTATAAAAATAGGCATTTTTAGTTTTTTTTTTTTTTACCACATAACAAATTCGCAGTTTTTCACAATTTGCGGGTGCTCTTGGCAGGTAACCCCCGCCAATTTCGGGGGTCTACTGTATATAAAAACTATATAAACTTTTTGTACACTGTTATGTATAAAAGTGAACAAAAATATGTACAAATCCCAATATTATGAGTATTATTGCACTACTAATAAAATTATGCCCTAAAAACAGCATGAAATGGACTGGAATCAGATGGCACTGTTGTGAATGCCGGACCCAGCTGGTAAAAAGGTGTGCTGTCACTAACCTGCAGGTTCCAGGTCTGTTTGACATACTGCCGGATGAGCTGCTCCTTCAGGTCCTCAAAGGCCCCCACTTTGGGAACGACGCCGTGAGGCCGGTTGCAGGGTTTCTTGAGCAGACAGATTAACCCGTCTGACTCCTGTGCGTGGTAGTCAATCACGTCCGTTGGATCCCGGTGCGATTTCCCACCCGCTATGGCATAGGTGTTGTTCAGATCCCTCTCGATGGTGTAGTGGTAGCACTGGCGGTTGTAGGCCACTGACAGAGCAAAGCCTCCCAGGTAGTTCCTGCTCTGCCGCAGCAGGTAGAGGCCATCGCTCATGCCGGCCTGCCTCAGGTAGTCCTCTGCCTCCTCTCGAGTGATGTTGCCATAGAAGAAAGACAAAGTCGGCACTTTATCTGCCATGACCGCTCACCTCGCTTTGAGTGCCCAGAGAAATCCCACTCTTATCACCTGAAAGAGGGAGAACAGAGATTTCTCTCATTAGTTTGTAATTGCTGGACTGTCCAACAGGCCAGCCTACAAGAGTCACTGTATCTTACTGACTCACTGACTAATAACCATTGTTAAAACACCATAAGATACCATTAAAAGTTGCCCTCATGCTCTCCTAATGCAAATAATGAGAGAAAGAAGAAATGCATTCACTGGATAATGCATCTTACAGAAACCAAATAATGGACAAAATAACACAGAAGCAAGTGTTTGTTTTTCAGCTTCAGTTGGAAATTTTCTTTCACTTTCCATCACATTTAGTCTTACGTAACAATTCTTTACTGTTCCAAATGAGGATATAACCACCAAGAACATGACATGTGAGAGAACGAGAATTTAAACTGGAATAAAATATTGATGTGTCAGTCACTATTTTCAGAATTACAACTTTGCCTAGTCCAGTTTCAGTTATCCCTTAGATGTCTACTGTTATTATAGTTTAGCCATTCATTTGATGTATATTCAATAATTATTTAATTGATTCATTATTTAGACGAATAGTTGTATAATATATTACAATTGATTTACATTCTCTGCATGAACTACATTAATATACAATTACAACACTCTTTATCACTGGCCATTACTGGTCATTTCTAAGGGTTCACTTATCTAAGTAGACCCCTTTTTAGCTCACACCTTTGATTAAAAGTTGTGCTTGATAAGTAAGGCAGTCTTGCTTATGTGGCTTCTGGCGCTGTTATACATATTGATATCTTCTGAGTTTTGCACCAGAGAAAGCTCGTCTTCATTATAACGCTGTAGTATGTTTTTTTTTAAATAAACTATTGCTTTAATGAAAAAATCAACTAGGACACTTTGATCAGTATATTCACCTGCTTCATCTTCAAGAGTATTCTTAAGCATCTAAACACAATGTTCCACAAGTTCAACACTGAATTGTGAGGCTGGAGACCAACCTCTGCCACTGTTCTCTTAAAGGAAAGTCCTTGGAGCCTTCCAGACATGGATTGCCCCTGAGGTTCTTTTTTTAACCTTTGGGAAGCATTGCTACAAATCGTAAAGGCATTATTTTAAATACATAACTCAGTTAAAAGGGAAATAAACTATCCAGCTGTGAAGGTATAGTTGCTATTTTTCAACCCAGCGGCGTTGACAAATACTACACTGAAAAAAAAAAGAGAATTTAATTGATTCAAAAGTATATTCTGGATCCATTTGAATAAAAATGGATTTACTTTTGACAAGAACTGTGTTGGTGTAATTAATTAATGATGAATGAATGAATCAAATCAAGAATTCAAAGCAACACTTTTTTAAACTGTTATAATATGAACAAAGAGTTTAGGCTACTAAATTATAAACTGTCCATGACTTTGCTAGAATGGACAGGTTGCTATGCTCTGTCCCCAGTGGTTACTGTTGCTATGCCTGACAAGCTCTCAAGCCCAGGCTGTCGTCTTCAGTCAGTGGCAAACATTTCGAACAAACTGTTGAACCTGCAGGAACTGAATTTGTCTAAGAGGTGACATGAAGGAACAAGCTGTAGTATATTAAGCTACTTTTGCCATTTGCCAGTATATTAAGCATTTCTCTCTCTCTCTAGCGTTTATGTAGCTGAGATTCATTTTTAAATGAGCAAAATCATAAGGACAAAAACTCAAGACTCATCAAACCTGTCGTACAGTTGCACCAAAGCTTCTTAAACAAGCAAATGTATTGATCTACCACTAATTAGCTGGAGTTGCAAAGAGAAGCCATTCATACTGTCAAATAAAAATCAAACCTGAATCAGCAGCAGTTCAATACAACATAGAATTAAAAACCCTAATACCTGCCAAATGCTGAAGATGGTATTGTATTACAGTGCAGAGCTCTTCTCCTGCATGACACTACAGTGACAGTTCAGTCTTCTGCTATCACATATATTTCTCACCCAGTAACTCACGCCTTTTTTGACACTTTTTTTTGCTTCTTGGCTAATTTTCTTTTTAGTCAAAAAAACATTTAAACAGTTAATAGATCCATAAATAGACCCATAAAATATTTTTCCTGCAGGCATGAATGTAAGAAAATGAAGAGAGATTTCACTGCAACAAAATAAAACAGCCTCACAGTATAAACATGATATTTAAAGGTTTGTGAATGAGTTCCTTTTGAGAACCAATGTGTCATGGCGTATACACATCTACTGTGTCGGACCTCCTTTACCACGTCCTCTGTCACTTCTGGGTGCTTTTGTCGCATGCGTGTGTAACATAGTTCCAAAATGAACCAACACCTTCATGGGTTGATCCTTGCAATAATACACTTACAATGAAAAAGAGGTGACTTAGATTGATTTGAATGAGTTGCATAAAATGGGGTCACTGATGGATAAATGATTTCTCTTTTAACAAGGATACCTAAAAAATTACAATTGTGTCTCTCCAGTCGAGTTTTCAGACAAATAACATACAGAACCATGCAAAAGTATTAAGACACCTGAAAATTTTTTATTTCAATCCTGTTTAGCTGAGCAGTATATGTTGGGAAAGAAATTATTATAATGTATACAAATAATATTAATACAGTAAATCATGATTTTTATATATGTCAAAGTGTTCGTAATCATTCCCAGACCTCTCCTCATGGAAGCGCAGTATTAGATTGTAATTCTCATTACATTGCTCAAATACCCGGTTCAGCTCAATCTATGCTTCATTAGATTAAATCAGGAGCTGCTGATGGCATTTCACAAATCCATGCAAAGGCTGGAGGCATTGAGGTTAAACCTGGAACCAAACCTTTTCTTCTAAACAAAGCAAATCTTGATATTATTTCATGCTTTCTTGTTTGTTTGCATTCATTCTAATGTTAACATGGTTATGGGCTGGTAGAAGGCCCTTACTGTTCAGATACATGTTTTTAAACAGTTTGTATGGGAGCCTAAGACTTTTGCACAGTACTATACTTGTTGTGTCTAAATCAACACAACCTCCACCGTCTCTGAGCACACTACCTAAACTGATTTTTCACAATCTAGGACTTTTTATAGAGTACTGGAATGGACAAAAGTGCCCCGTTTACAAAAACTATTTAACACAGAACAGGTGAAAAAAAAATTAACTACTGGTAATTCTGGTAAAAAAAACCAAACATTTGGCATGACATACAATCAGCAACTTGTATGAAGATGCATATAAATGTTACTATACATTTTATTATACAATGCTTGGTATTTTTTACAGGCTACAATGATCTAAACGAAGATTGAAGATACTTTACTACCATCTCAACAATTTGTTAGGGATTTGCCTTTTTTGCTGTTTATAGCCAACTATGCTCTTTTATGATACATGCAGCTGTTCAGTGCTCTGGAATTTCTAATGCTACACTCAGAAGTGTATTTCAATGTCATTTATAATGAAGATAATATCGTTATATTACCCACCCCAGCGTTAAAGACTTAATTGCGAAGTTGAGCACAGAGCTAACGATCCAAAAGAATGCATTTCAGTTTCCTAGACAGCCACTCCCAGGACACACTGTAACACACACTGTAAAACACACTGGGCCAGGAGCTCTACAGATCTGCCTTTATTCCGAATGCGAAAAATGATATGGACAGAATTTCTGGATTTGTTTGCTTTTTTTAAGTATGACGGAACATCAAATATTTTTTTTACATTTAAGCTGAATGTCTATACAGTTAAAAAAGGCCAAATAATACAACAGGAAGGTATACATCCTGCTGTCCTTTTCAGACACAATTTAAACATGCAGTGCACCTCAGAGACAGGAACAAAACCTCAGCGTTACACTTGTTCTTGAAAGAGACAAAGGCAAGCGCAGGTACAGACGAACACAACGCTCTCACCGCAAAAGGTTCCATACAGAGGGGGCCGGCTGACTGGGCATGAAAGGTCACTGTTCTGGTAAAGGCATCTCAAACCGAACAGTAAAAATGCGCCAACTTTCTATTCTAAAGGATCAGTGGTCCAAGGGAAACCAACCAGAATTTACTTCTCTCGAGTTTCAATATGATCTGATCATCTAGTGCGACTATTTTAGAACGTTAAAACAGTGTGCAACCAATTCACCATCTATATTTTAGTCCTATGTATGTTTAGTTTCGTTACATAGTACTATATATAATTAGTTACATAGTACTATTTAGTACTATGAACCAAAAAAGTCAAATAAAGATAACTAAACAAATAATGCAAGAATAAATATAAAATTATCAATAAATGGATTAATTACAAAGACCTCTTTCTCACCTCTTTTGCCATTCTTATGGGAATTCCACCATAGTGCTCTAATGTAGAGTAATAACAATTATTATTATTATCAAGATCAAATATGTCACAATATTTTTTTCTGAGCATAGTGCGGATATCTACAGTACTTAAAAAAACACTGACCTGCATGATTTCATTAAAAACTGGCCTGTTAAGTTGAACACTCATGATTTAAAAAAAAAAAAATGAGACTACTACTTCCTTTTCCCATTGCAACTTGTTCTATTGTTTGTTCCAAAAGATGTTGGGACAAATAAATATGTGGCACACTGTGTATCACAATAATTTAATGAATGATTGTGATATCATTTTTATGTCATATCGCCTATCCGTACTCTAAGAGTTCTTTAACATCATGGATTTAATGGTAATAGCACCAAATGGCTAGAGGCAGATGGATAATTTGGCAGATGCATAATTTGACCCACTGTATAGTGGATTGGAAAGATTGTATAAATATATGAAGCTGAATGTAAAAACTGACATACAGCAATGATGTTAATAAATAGTTCCCTATTCATTTATCTTGGCAGTGTACAGTGGTTTGGAAATTTTTAAATAAATTTATAGTTCCCAATGATTTTGTTTCCAATGCAATTATCTCGGTTATTTATGAACCCCATTTTTAAACCAAATCTATAGCTCTCAACTACGCAGCTGTTTTGGAACTCATAATAAACTCATATATACACATAATAAATATCTTTACTGCATATGATATCTGATATTAGCTGATAGATGTGTTTAACACAAACGGCTGTTGAATATATTTCCACTCAAACGCTATGAATGTTTGCTTCAAAGTGAGTAACTAATAAGAGATATCCAAAAAATATATCCAAAAAAACCACACAGCCGCTACATGCTATGAAGAAAAAAGCTTGCATATTTCATAAACATGCAATTTCACAAGAATCTGTGCTTGTGGCATTGAGAGCTTTTTTATGAGTCTGCATGTTAAATTCCCTTCTGTTCGTCTGTTGGAATCACTCAATAATTTTCATTAAACTGATACACTGCTGCAAATACAAATTAATAACGGATTAGAAACATTTTTTACAATGCATCTTTCTACACAACCACCTTAACAGCTAAACAAATCAAACTGAAAATTTAGAAGACACATATTTGAAAGAGTATTTTGCCACTTGTGGCCATTAAAATATATTCACTATAGCAAATTAGGAAAGGGCGGACAGGTCAATTCTATCACAAGCCCATATGATCAAACAGCTGCTGCAAGAGTAAAATAAAGCTGTACTGAAGCAAAATTGACTTTACCTTGCTTGACTTGTGTAACGCTCTTCTATTTGAGGCTGTGGCAGTGCGTGATGGCGACCATGTTGAAGTGCAGTCTAGCTGAACAGGATGTGGTATGGCCAAAAATGAGCTGGATAGTTCAAACACTGCAGCACCAGCAGGACCCCTCGCTCTACGAGAAGATCTTTAGCGCTGAGGCCCGTCTTCGGTCGGAAGCCAAACGCCCTGTGAAACACAGTATATGAACTTGTCACAAATCTAAAAAAGCAACAGCTTTAACTGGAACTCTTGGTGTGCTTCCTCATTTTAAGTTACTTGTAGCTACTTCCTTTGGTGTTTTTCTTTTTCTTTTTTTTTTACTTGACTTGCTGACTTCCCCTTTTATCTAAAACAAAGACACACGAGAAACCATACATGGGCCATGGCATTCAAGTGATATGTTCATATGTAAATGGGACGCACAATTGTGAAGAAGCCATCACAACATCTACTGTCCCGACCTTCATAAATCATACTTCATACTCATGTATTTATTACAGTTCTACAGATACTGCAGTGCTGTACAGTGTTTGCAGTATTCCTACAGGATGTTCTTGAATATTACGATCCTTTATTCAAAGAACTCACATATTCTACAAAAACCCTTAAGCAATACCTTTGGTATAGAACCTTTAAATTGTGTGGCGGTTCTTCGCAATCGTGTGTCTCGTTAACACAGATTACCCACAGCAAAGGCTCTTTAAGAGTGCTTCTTCTATGGAATTGCTACTAAGAACCCTTTCTTGCAGCCTTATTTATAAGTCTGCTAAAGATCTACAATATCAAAAGTAGTGAACATATTTATGTAAGTCGAGCATTTTTGAGCTATGAACTGGTGTAAAATATTTTCTTTTGTATGTTAAATTTTAGTTTTGTTCAAAGTATTTATTTGAGTCAAATAAAACCAGATTAAATTGTTTGCTAACACATGAATTGTTTTCTTTAGATTAAAATAAAATGATTTTATTCCACTGTGCATGAAGTATAAATACTCTACAGCTATTCCAGACAGCATAGGAAAATATGCTAAATTATGACAATGCAATTATTTAAGGCATGTCAAAATCACAGTATCCAGTTTTCTACAGTATGTGTGCATGCATGCAGCTGAAATGCATCATGTGTCGTTTAGTGTTTCTTGCTCTTGCAGGAAAGTAGAGTGGAGCCCCTATAAGTAAACGATTCGTGTGAAAATCTATGCTATTAGAAAGCTAAATAAAATGAAACTGAAATCAGATGACCAATGGCTTTTCACCCAGTGTGTCATATGATATGTTGGTTGTGCTGGTTTGAGGTTAACTTCAGACTGTTCTTGAAATGACCAAGAAAAAATTACCCAGATTTCTGTCTAGCAGAGCTAAAAATATGTAGAGCAGAAAGAATCATAAAAATTCAGAATGTGTCATTTGTTCTTTTTTACGTTATTTATAGACATCTCTCTCTCTCTCTCACTCTCTCTCTCTCTCTCTCTCTCACTCTCTCTCTCTCTCTCTCTCTCTCTCT
>JBBJLS010000036.1:3821847-3846142 GCA_037577275.1 Bryconaethiops microstoma
TATGTTTGTTACTGTGTGTCATCTGTTGTGTCAAATGTTACAAATGTTATATGTGTGCGCTGCTCCTCTATGCCTTTTAAATTGCCCCTCATGGACAAATAAAGTTTATTTAATTGAACTGAATTGAATTGAATTAGCAAAAACTTAAATTTAAGTTTATCCATTACGAAGTGTGCATAACGCACATTTCTAATCAATAGTGAACCTGCATTGCCTGCGACGGCCATTACCTTCAATGTGATTAAGCACTTGTACAGTGGTCAGGGTTTTTCAAATTACAAAACTGCTGACAGCTACATGTGGCTCTAGAGATGGTGTGGGTGAGACATGAATTGCCGCCTCATGTGTACCAGTCCATTCCACAAAGCAAGGATGAAACACAGCCAAAAGCTCCAGAGAGTTCAGCCACGTGACACCTGAGGGCATAGCCATGAGAGTTGCTCCGCAACAAAACAGTGAAAGAGCCGCAGATTCTGAAACACTAACAGCCTCTACTACTCAACGGCAATTTGTAAAAGCCTTGGTGCTCCACTTTTCCCATCTGTCCTGTAATGTAGTCAGAGGCCACACAGTCACTGCACTTAACTCTTGAGTGATGAGTCTAAATTTGACATTGGTGTTCACTGGCACCAGCTCAGACGAGTTACAGACATGTCCTGTCATATCTGACATGAGCAGCAGTGATATCTGGCTCTACAGGGCTTGCAATGACTAACACCTTTTTACAGTCCCATTTACATTTACGGCAGACGCTTTTATCCAAAGCGACTTCCATTCCCTAACTAGGGGACAGTCTCTCTGGAGTTACTTGAGTCTTGTTCAGGAACCTAGTGGTGGGATGCTGAAGGTAGGATTTGAACCCATGACCTCTTGGTCTAGAGACAAGTATTCTACCCACTAGGCCACCACCCCTCTTAGTTTTCTAATAATTTGGGGCATCTGAAGTTAGAACACAACAGACACAATATAAATATCATACTATAGCATGGTTTAACAATGTTAGCAGAACACAAACAATTGCTGTTTTAAGAATATTAAGCGAGAGAATCCAAAACTTCCATTTTTCTTGTACTGTATTTTATTTTTCACGAGGCTTACTTTTAATACTTAAATAGTTTTGTACATCAAAAACAGCTTTTGTTTTTTGTAGATCAAACCTCTCTTTATCCCTTAAAAATACACAGACTGTTATTGTTACTACTCCTTTAAGACTGATTTATTTAAATGAGCTCTGTTCTGATTGGTGATTTATTCAGAAAGCAGTCTGGCCCGAAATGGTTATAACTTCAATGTGAATGGGCGGGGCTAAACTATTGTGGGCTGAATAGAAAGATGCCAATCAATTTAATGGTTTTTGTGGTGTCATGGAGCAAGTGAATTCAAAACAGGATGTTTTTGCATCTCAATTTCCATGTTTTGGTTGAAAGGACTAGGATGTGATAACTAACAGGGTTTATGTTCTGCATTTAAATCTCTTCTATTTAAAAACCTCAAAGTTGCAAAGGTCACATATCATGCCTAATTCTGATTTACTCACATACACATTTAGTGCAAAGTTACTGAAATAGGAGAATGTTAAGTAGATAGTAGATAGGCCAAGTCAGTTTCATCAATTTGACAAATAACTTTTTATGGAACTGTATAGAAACATTTTTGATAATAGTCTACCTCTGTTCTTTATTTCTATGTTGTTTTCTCATTTTGCTGCTTGGCCCACCACAGACATTACATTATTGCCCCAAAAGACAAAAAATATACTCTGTTTTATGGTTAAAAAAAACATATTGCTCTTCAAGTAAATCAAACTGTGTTTAAAATGTCTGTACAAATATGGTTTAGCCAGGAAGAATTCACATTGTGTGTAACACATTACTTCACTCTGTTGCTAAAATACTGGGCTTGAAACCACCTATGCTATCACCAAAATAAAGCTCTGCTCATGTCTGCCATTCAGCCCATTCTGTCAGCTCATTACTTGAAAAATGCAGCCATCCACCGACGAAGAAGCAGCAGTATTTTTAGTGACATGGATGTTTCCACCAAAGCCATTAGAATAATAACATAATGTTGATGGCAGCAATGCTTTCCTCTCACAGCTTTCCCCTAACACACATTTATTTATTTAAGTGTATTAACTGCAATAACTCCACAGAGTCCTGTCATCTTTTTGACTCTTCTCAATTTGCATCCCTTCTCAGCCTAAGAACAAAAACTGCAAAGCCAGGACAGAACACTCCTGTCCAGACACAGAGACTGACTAGAGAGAGAGCAAACCAACAAATGTTTTGGTCAGCAAGCTGAGAATGTTGTCCAAAGTTCATTCACAGAGGCTTCATTAATGGATGTTGACACAGGGCCTACACTTTCAACAGCCTATGAACATAAACCATTTTTATGGTTCCCTTCTTTTTCTGACAGGCAATAGTGGAAATAATTACAGGTGCATTATTAATGCTCCCCTTAGGATGTCACCTGACATTGGTCAACATTATTCATCCATCAAACAGTACAGTTAACTTCAGGGTGAAAATCAGTGGGTCTGATCAAAGAGATATTCCTAATGTTCCCTCCTGCAGTCTAATTGGGTAGTTTCACACATTCTGATTGGCTGATTGATACTGACTGGTTATAAGAATGTTCACTCCTGCATTCATATTAGCTAGTTTACATTAGAATGACTGTTTTAATAGTAATTGTTAGTAACTTTTCATCCTGTGTTCTGATTTTGACTGGCCCACACAGAGTCCTGACCTCAACCCAATCCAACACCCTTAGGATGAACTGGAACGAAGCGAGCCAGGCCTTCTCATCCAACACCAGTGCCTGAGCTCATAAAAGCTCTACAGAATGAATGGCCACAAATTCCCACAGAAACTCTCCAAAATCTTTTGGAAAGCCTTCCAAGAAGAGTGGAAACTGCTATAGGTGCAAACTAGGGACCCACTCATTATCAAAGTCTATGTATTCGAACACAATGCCATTAAAGTCCCAGTTGGTGTAATGGTCGGTCATCCCAATATTTTCGTCTTTTTAGTGTAGTTGATTTACCTTCCTACAATCTGAACGGATACACTCTGATGGCTAGTTTAATCATGCATTCTCATAAGCTAGTTTTCCCTTTCTGTCTTCTGTGTTAGGAGCTTTGTTGAACTTTTATTGGTAGAAGAGAGAACTAGGAAATTAACCATTGGTCTTTCATGTGTGGGACATTAGTGTGATCCTTGATGCAGTCCAACTATTATGATTAATGGATAAATAATAGTGCAATTGTTGTTGGGGTTGTGTGTGTCTGCAACCAAGGAACTCTCTCTGCACTAACATCATAGAAGAAACAAGTGAAAGTAAAATTACCCATTTTTGGTTTGGGCTTCTCAGCTGCAACCACCTCTTTTAAAAGAAACTCACTGGGGCTGAAAAGCAGGTTCTTCACAGACCACAAAGTAATACAGTTCCATTTCACAGAGCAGCAAAACTGGAAAAGAGTCTACAGATCATTTCAGAGACAGAAAATCTAAGGAAGGTCTCAGAATATATGACCTACCTAAATGAGACCCTGAAGAAATTTAAGAGAGAAGTAGAGAAAAGACAGATTGTTCAGAACTTCGTAACTCTTGGTACGTTAAGGTAGGTCTTAAAGCCTGGAACGTTAAATGGTCTAATAGGGGTTTATTAAAGTAATTTATTGTTTTAATGTGTGACTTTGAGATTCTCTTTCATAATTCTAACTCCAGGTTGGATGAATCTAAAAAAGATAAAAATGCTATAAAGATACTATAAGATACTATAATTATATAGTAACATTATTCTTTATAATTATCACTGCTGGGCTTAGAATAAACGAAACTATTACTGACCATTGCTGAATGGGGTAAAGGGGGCCAATAAATGATGCAGAGAAACAGATGGACTATAGTCTTTAATCACAGGCTACAAAAAGTGCACCTAAGATGAGCTGATAAGTGTGGACACAACATAGAATAAATGTCTTTAGAATCAGAATTAGAATCAGGATCAAAACACATTACTGATCCCGGAGGAAACTGCTTAAACCTTAACTTTATAATGTGTTAATGTAACATAATGTTAGTCATTTTGGACCACTTCTATTGACCCTTTCAGCATGAAATGTTCCCACAATGGAATGGGCAGCTTGAATTTTCTGAAATTCTCTCATCAGGGTCTGCAACAGTCTCTCTGAATAAGGCAATCTAACAAAGTCATTTTAGTGAAGTGTCCAGTCCTGAATGCCCCTGTAGAGAATATTCCAGCCTCATATAAAATTCATGCATTCAAATTGAGGCAGTAATATAAAATGCAATAACTTTCCACCCTCTCACAAAATAAGTAAAATTCTTGCCTGTCTCCAGACAATGCAACCAATATTAGCCATACCCACAAATACTCCAATGCCTATAACTATCATTTTGTTTTAGATTATTCATTATGTACCCATCAGTAAATACAACAGTAAATGAACAGTTTCTATTTATTTGTGTTTTGGAAGAAAAACAACACACATAAATTCACCAAATGTCTTGCAGTTTTACAGGGTAACTGCAATAAGCCTATTTTCAGGCAAGGGCCTTTAAATCACATTTACCCATTTTCCTCTTGACCCAAATGTTGTTGGTCAGGCAAGATATGTTTGGTTTTCTTCTTAACTTTTGTTCTGAATCCACGAGGCTAATGTGGTTTACAAGCAAATAATGCTTATAGAGAAACCTTAAGGACACATTTTAGATTAGAGATGAGCGTTCATGGTTGTCCTGAATAAAACGTATTTCATTCACAGCTAACACTTTATAAAGCTACATTTGCACTAATATTACAATATACAGTCATTCAAATTAAATATTTCTTAGATATTTGTGAATGGAACATCAAGTGCTGCTTGGATCCTGTTACTAATCTACATACATTCTCTAAGGAATAGTTAATACATGCTTCTAAGAATGAATAGATGTTACTTCTCACCAGTTAGCCTAAGAGCGTTTAAAACATGCTAATTTGTGACTGCTGGCTTTCATTAATTGTTAGCAAGAATTATTCTGTTATTCTATTCCTTAACTATTCCTTTAACAAAAAAGAATTTAGTATTTACAAAATGGCTCTTTGCTTTCTGAAAAGAATTTTGGTCCCATTCAAAATCACTTTTAATATCTTTATTTGAAATGTTCCTTAAAGCATAGGTGCCTAACCCAGGTCCCGGTGCCCCTGCCCTACACAGTGTAAAGTTTTAGCACACCCACTAAAACTCAAGAAAAGCTCAATAATCAATTGCTTCATAATCAGTGCTTTAAAGAACCATATGCACAAGGTTACTCGTCATAAAAAGAACCCGGCAAAAAGAACCATTTATATGTTGTCATGGTTCTATGTATAATGGTTGTATAACCATGACCCTATATACAAGGACATTAGACATTTGTGATCGAATATTAGTGATGGTCACAGTGATTTCGGTCAGACTATCTTAAAGAAGCAAGAGATAAAAAAAAAAAGCAAATGCTGTATAGGCTGAATGAGCAGGCCTGTATCATACCAGACTGTCCAGGACTTGTTCTGCCCTGCTTATCGGCCTGTCAGTCACAGTGGCTGATAACCATCTCACACAGACAAGAAGGAAAGATGGAGACTGACACAGAGAGAGCAAGAAAGAGAGATCTGAACTGTCCCAGGAGACGGAGCTCCCTCTCTAGGCACAGAGTGTAACAGTATTAGCATTAGCAAACACGGCACTCCTCTGCTCCAGGGCGGGCTGTGTACCTCCAACAACACAGCATGATGCACATCCCTCCTCAGATCATTCCTGCTGGAGCCCATCGGCAAACACAAACCCCCGACGCTCCCTCACCACCCCCCCAGTACACACACACACACACACACACACACACACTCACACACATCCTCACAGTAATGGAAGTGGAAGAGCATCCTTTAGGCCTGAGGCTCCCTGTTCTCTTACCTGCGTGATCTTGGCTGTACGCGTGCTCCTGGCCTACATCTACACACGCCGTAGCTGTGAGAGCATCACACACTTCTTTTCACACTGCATGAAGCTCAGCTCGCCTCACGCTCTCTGGGGCTCTGTGGCTATAATTGGATCGTGGCTCATTCGTGCAGAGGAACCCACCGATTAGCAAGGTTTTTTTTATTTTTTTTATTTTTGTGAACTGAAAACACACATTCTCAGAGCGTGATCCCTTTTCGAACACGCCCTTGTCCATGGTGTGCTGCATTTGCATTTCGCCTTCCAAGATCAGGAGTGTTTTAGCTTTTTGTCCTCCTTGCCTGCTGGAGATAAAAGAATGCTGAGCCAGCTGCCCTGGAGTCACACTCTTAAAAATACAGGGGCCATAGAGCAGCTGCCTTCGGTTCCCTAAAGCACCTTTTCAAAGATGGTTCTTTAAAGAAATATGATTAATCTCTGCTGCATGTGTTACCAAAAACAATAATTTCAACACCTTTCCCTAAACCCGCTGATTCAAAACACATTTATAAGAGAAGTCAATGGGCAGGTGAGTGAAATAAATCTCACTTTTAGATGCCGCATATTGTGTAAAAGGCTTTAGAAAGTAGATGATGGGGTTTTTAGTATTTATTAGGCTCCAGATATGCACAAAATAGTCACTCCCTGGTGTTTTTGGGTGGGCTTTGTTGTCCTTTTTAGTCAGTCTTGTCCTCTGTCATTTTCACTCTCAGGTGTTTTTACAAGATTTGCACTGCTTAACTCTCCAGGCTTCCTAATACAGCTCCAATGCTCATTGACAATCAAATCACCCCTAAAAATCTTGACTTCTGCTCATTGAAACCTGACCACACTTCGGAGATTATAGGCATGCTTAAAAAATAAAGGTACCAAAAAGGGTTCATTGCATGATGCCAAAGAAAACACATTCTGGTTCCCAAAAGAACATTTCAATGGATTTTAGATTTTTTGAGATGAGTGAGCTTGAAGAACTTTTTTGAAGAACCTATTCATGTGTAAAACAAAAGCAGTTTTTATGGAACTAAAACAGTTCTAAGGCTTTGGCATCTCTTTGGCAGCTTTTTTGGCATGTAGGTGTCAACGTGACAGCCAAAATTTTGAAGCGTTTAATTAACGTCTACACAGTGCTGCTAAATTGTTGGGTTATTATTAACCATAAAACTTTTAAAAAGATTTTTGTATCTAGCAATGACATCAAAGCCATTTCGAGTGTTTATTTTGTCAGTTTAGAATCTCTAATGTGCATTTAGTGATGATTACTTTTTATGCAGTGTAAATGGGTCAGAACCACGTAGGCTCCAGTTAAAACTCAATTAAAGGTTTGATCAGACAATACTACCAGGGATTCTTGTGATTCACCGAGGTTTCTAAAACATAGGTTAATTCAGCTAGAAGGCAAATGTAAATGTGCTTTTTCTGTGTTTTCAAATGGTCACAAAAATCCAATAAAA
The DNA here is from genome assembly GCA_037577275.1 of Bryconaethiops microstoma. NCBI lineage: Eukaryota > Metazoa > Chordata > Actinopteri > Characiformes > Alestidae > Bryconaethiops > Bryconaethiops microstoma. The sequence goes on from JBBJLS010000036.1 coordinate 3,829,288, forward strand.
TTCTCCTACCAGCTCTCCAGTCTATTCTTCCATCCTCTAGAACATACATACACATTCTGCAGCACAGTTCTGGAATACCTAATCAAAAGAGAAGATGATTCACTTGTATGATTCATAGGTGTCAAGTATCTAAAACCCACAGTGACGTCCATCTCCACCACAGCCTCACTTCAGAAGTGTCAGCCTGGAATGAATTTACAATGACAGTGCACAACAAGTCATACTTGAACAATTATACCCTCCACTAGGCACTATTAAAAGAATATGTTGTTGCTGTTGTTAACAACACCTAACTAGTAACTCAGAAATAACTTTTTATACAACATTTTGATTTCACCATGCATTTAATTGAAAGGGAAGCAACCACAATGACTCATCTGATTCATTTACTTATCATTACCATTATTGATTTGTTCCTTAGTGCATTTCCGGTATGGATTAGTGCTTATATCAAATGATGAAAAATCTCGTATGGTCAAGCAGCTTCTAAGTCACTAGTTAGATATAACTCCAAATTACAGTATAGTTAATGGCATAGTTAAGGGTGGGCAATATAGGAAAAATATCACATCACATACTTGAAGACATTTTTATGATACGCATCACAGTATTTCTTATTTTTCCGTTTTAATTAGTTAGAATGAACACAATGCACTCATAGTTTCACATATAACACTTTGAGCTCATAGTTATTGCCAACAAAAACAAGAGCAGTGTTTCATTCTCACTGAAATCGAGCAAAGATATTCAGACAGAAGTGTAGATTCTAAACTTTGAAGTTTGAAAGTAGGAGATATTTTATTGTGATATAAATTACATACAAAGAGTGCACAGTCTTGTTTTGCAGAAAGAATATCATTTCTTGACAACCAGTAAAACCAGATTTTTTAATAAAGATTACTAATCAAATGTGAACGGATTCTACTATGTAATTATTCATTCATAAATATGTAATCAGCAATTACACATGAATTAAAACTCCCTATGCAATTAATCATGTAGACACACTTGCATTGAAAAGTACAGCAAAACAAAGCTAATACTTCTTCTTTTTCATTTTTTTTCATTATAGAAAATCAAAATTGTGATCTCTCAACAACAGGGCAAAATGTCAGGCAACCAAGCCACTTAGGAGCTTCTTATAATGAAGATGTTCTGGATGTGCAGACAATACACAATATAGTAGAAAAGCTTATTGTGAAGTAATTTAACATGGAACATGAAAACAGATAAGATAGCTGAACATGAACACAAATCTGCTCCACTCCTTACAGGCTATATTCTCTGTCACATCACCCCTCTGTGGAGAGATTTTCTTTTCAGAACCATTCAGATTTCACTGGAAAACCAGGTCAGGGTATCCTGCCAGTAAGGTTCTTCATCACACAGTCCTTTCAGCTTTATTCAGAGTTTAATACTGCTGAGGCTGTAAACCAGGCAACCGTGTGTATGTGTGTGTGTGTGTGTGTGTGTGTTTGTGTACAACACAGTGCTTAAAGCTGTGCTTTCTTAAAAAGAGTGGTGTCAGTACATAATCATGGGATGTTCATTCTAGTCATCCATATGTTTGAGGCACGCATTGATTAATGTCAGTCAAACATTTTCAAGTGTCATATGAAAAGAAGATTTTTCAGATTGCAAATGCAGATTATTTATTGTAAGCAATAATCTTGATATGTAAATATCAACATTTAAAATGGTATATCATTGACTTAACAACTGCAAACCATTAAACGATCCCTGTATGAGATCAACAATATTTTCTCAGGTTCTCAAGATTATCTACAGTCTTTGTTATTTTTAATTCCACTCAATTTCTTGCTCTTGTCCTGATTTAGACACGGTCATCACTATCTTGAAGGAGACAATAATGAGGTCATCAATCAATATGTCAGTTGTGCTGTTCTCAATCAAGATGAAGGCAAGGCCAGGCTGCCAACTTTCCCCTAATTATAAATCCAGATTAGTCCGCTGAGTGAAAATCAGAAGGGAGGACATTCGTTGGAGCCTATGAACCACATCTACCATTCACACCATATCTGAGGTGGCTAAGTCTCTGCTCCATCATTATGCTGCTGTTGCTAGTTTTACTTTGAAATGTAGATTAACTGCTTGTTTTCCAGATATGTGACGGCTGATTCAGTGTAGTCGACATGGTGTTGTGGTATTTTTACCGCTCTGAGGTACACCTCTTTAAATGTTTTAACAAGGACACTTTGATAAAAGTTTCAGGGCAAAATGGGAGCAATCAGCAATGTGTTTGGCCAGAATTGATTTAATAGCACCCTTAGTTGGGCTGAAGCACCGTTTGCACACAGGCTTGTTCATGGCCTTTGCATTTCCATCCTTATTTTCAAAGTATGTCCACACAGCTCTCTTGCTCTATTCTTCCTCGCAAAATGGAAGCCTATGTGCATTAAAAAAAAGAGCAAGCAGGAATTGATATAAATAGTATTGTCAATGCAGGCATCAAGTATTATTCCAAAATGTTAAGTATTGGTATGTGTCAATATATCGTTATTTTTTGACAACACTAATTGTTACAATACATACTGCGCAATTTAACAAGACAGTGCTAAGTTATAATGCGGTACACTAAATTAAATGCAGGACAAGACAGATATATTGGGGACAGATATATTGGGGATATATCTGGATATATTGTATTTTTTGTGAATACAACAGTACAATATGATTTTTTTAGCCTAATGTTCATATTGTTATTATTTAAATATAGATTAATTACAACCAGAGCATAATTTGTCCAGTTTAAGCGGATTTATTGGAGTTTGGTGATAGTAATTTTTAAATGTGTCACCTTTTAAGGACGCCACATGATAATATATACTGTATATAGACATTTTTTTCTATACTGTATGTTGATACAGTAAGGTAATACATAGATTGCCACATTACTCACTCTATGAAATTACTCCCTCTATGTAATGACGTAATAATGTCAGTTGTCAAAAAAGTCCAGACTTAAGACCTTCACTATCTGCTCACAGGGGGTCCTCGAGTTACGACACAGATTCCTACAACAGTGATGTTAGTCGAAACACACCCTAGCCCAAGTCCACTTGCCTATCCTAACGCAGCTGTAAAATCATAATCCAGAACATAAAAACACAAACTAAGCCAAAGAAAAAGGAAAAGGACATAAATGTACACTGTACTGTAGTAACAGAAAAAAGGACAAAAAATTTGTAAAAACCCTTCACTTTTAACAGTCCAAAATGGCGCAGGTAAGCGTACTGGGGGACGCCATCTCCCTCACTCATATACCGCGTTACTGCGTATTCTGCGAATTCTGTGTATTCTTCTGCCAAAGTAGAAATCAAAGTAGTTATGGGAGTGAGCATCGCAAACTCAAAACGTTGTATGTCAAAACTGTCATAGCCCCAAGGACCCCCTGTATCTTATCCTTAGAAGCTGTCAGGTTATTAACAATACTATTTGCAAAACTGTCCCTTTTTAACAAATAAACACTTTTTCTTCACATCCAGAAAAATCGTGACTTGTTTCTATTCATTGAACCGGCAAAAACTGGGAAATAATATCCATACAAAAAGATATTAAAGTATTTAATCATTCACCATGTCATTCTGAGTGACATGGTTTTCTAACCATGTTACTAAGTTCTAGAGTTACTCTGATCCCAATTTCCATAAAAATGTAGTGCTCAAAATGTTGATACAATATATCAAAATTATGTAATTATTGTTAATTTTATATGTATTTGGGGTGTTGTGTAATAATGGTTGGGTCCAAAGGCAGTTCTGTCATTGGGAAAGAGAATAAACATACAAAATGCCAGACTCTGCAACACACGGTTACGCAACATCGGCAATTCCATTCCTTTCAAAACATCCACAGCTCAGTAACCCAGCGTAATCTTCTATGAACAGTCTGACCATAGATTGAATAATGTGATCACTCCTGTGATCCATCACTGTTTCCATGAGTGTATCGTGCCAGCAGCTTGCCCTTTCCTCAGTAAACAGCAGACTATGAGAGACTGTTATCTCATATGTTTTCCTCCATGCTTCTGTGCTTTTGCTGGTGCATATGTTCATAGAAAGAAAGAGAGAGCGGGAGGGAGAGAGACAGAGGGGGAGCGCTAATAACGACTTGACAGTTGACTGCACCACCCACAAGAAGCTGTGGTTATGTAATAAGCAGACTTCAATAGGCAGAAAGAGAGAGGGGCGGAAGATGTGCAGATGGTTTCAAATGCTAATTAGCTAATTAAAAGTCTCTTCAGACTGTTGTTTTGCATAATGCAAGAAAAGAAAGGCTCTAGCAGGTCCTGTGACCAAGGTCACTAATTGCTTGCATGGTGGGCCTTTTCTTCTGCTCTTGAACAAACGTTGAGTGCCTAAAAGACCACTTTATCCCTCAATGGCTTTTAATCTTTCCCTTCTTTTGTAAACTGTTATTTCTATAGAACTTGTGAAATTTGTGTTTTTTCATAACAGCCCAGCACAACCTGCCCTTTACATGTTGTACAGATATCATAACAAGTGCTCCTAAGTTACTTAGAGTGAAATCTCATAACATTAATGTACACTGGCCTAAAGTATGTAGACACCTCACTGTTACATCTTTATGAGCATTAATTTAAACTAACCCCTTCCTACCCTCTGAAGCTATAATACCCTCCTCTCTTTTTTCCACAAAATTTGTAGCCATTTAATCACACCAAACCATGTCTTCATGGACTTTGTTGTGTGCATGGGGGGATGGTCATGCTAGGACAAAAAGGGCCTTCTTCAAACTGTTGCTACAAAGTGGAAGCATTTAAATGTCTAAAAAGCCTTTGCAGGCTTTAGCATTACTATGCTCCAGAACCGGGACCTAGCATGAACCATGACAAAACAGCCCTGGACCATTATTCCACCTCTATTAAACCTTACTGTTGCACAAGTGGTTCAGTAATTATCATTCTCCAGAAAACCAAGACTTGGCCAAGCTTGATTAACTACTCCAGGAAACAAACAAGAATGGGAAAACAAAGTGGATGGAGCTATACAACCAATTTGGCCAATGCAGTATAGGGGTGGGGAATCTGAAAAAAATCTATTCGGTGACGTATGCCTAATAAGCTGCTAAATAATGTAATGGGAGCTAAATATAGCTTTTTTTTTAAAGCTTTTTAATTGAAGCAGTTCAGAATCAGTGAGGCGTGATGGCATGCTGATAAAATATTTTGCTGCTGCTCTGGAACAAAAGGAGGAAAGGGGAAAAAGCAGGAGTGAACACAACCTCAATAAATCTACAGAATTAAAATTTGCCACATCTAAATTCTAAAGGGTATGTTTTTCTACATAGTTAGGGTGTAAAAGCAAGTGGTTGCTTGAGAGATCCTTCAGTGAATTTGACCCTTTTCACTAAAATACTTATAACTCTTTCAGCTCCGGAGTGTTCAGAACGCATTTTCCCCTAGGACTCATGCGATGAGATTCATTATTTGTCCTAGAGTGATATGACATCACATAGAGCATGCAAGCAATAGGCAGAAAAGAGTTGATTCAAAGACACACTAATACAGAAAAGAGCCTGCAACTGTAAACAAACAAAGCCTTCAAAACCCTACCGTATATTTTGCATATAGGCTCATAAAACGTATCGTGCCAAATTCTGTTTCTACAATTTGGACACTTATTCTTTTAGAAAAAAAGAGAAAAAGGAGAACTTAAGCTCACCATGGCAATGACAAGCAAGGCTAGAGGGGCGTGAAGCACTGGGCTGTGGTGCAGTGGAACTGCCTTGTCTGGAGTGATGGAGCTTCATCTAGTATCTATGGGATGAGATGAAGTGGTGTTTGTGATCCAGAACTAATCGTCCAACATCAGTGTCTGATCTCACTAATGCTCTTGTGGCTGAAAGCTTATTGCAACCGCTAGTGTAAAGCCTTTCCAGAAACGTAGAGGCTGTTACTGTAGCAAAAGGGGCACATATTCATTATTAATACTCATGATGCCAGAAGAAACACTGCATGAGAAGATGTCTACAAACCTCTGGACATATAGCCTACAACTGTATGACAGAGCATCAAACGATATGCTGTGTTAATTTTCTAAGTGAAAATAAGTACACAACCCATTCAGAGAACACACTTCGGCAAATGCACAATTACTTTTCACTTGCTAATTTTTTATACAATGTATATTTTCTTTTCTTTTTCCCCAGTATGTTAAAACCCAGAAAAGAAATAATGTTATCGTGTTTAATGGTGCAATTTCAAATTCTGATGTGTGTGTTACTACAAAAAAATATAATTTGACCTTTATTCATAAAACCTTTGTGTACAACAATATATTACATTTATACAATTCTTCCCCGGAATAACTGAACTTAAATGCGGTGGAAGTGATTTGAAATGAGTATTACATCAATATATTGTAAAAACATATTCATTAAAAGACATACATCTGAGCAATAATGTGGTCATTGTAACAATCTAATTGTAACAAGATCTATTTATACACTAGCACACAATGCACGCCTCTCTAAAGACGGCCTTCTGTGCATATCACCCATCCAGATGGAGCAGTTCTTAGGTCTTCACTGATCCGGCACTCACTTAAACACGCTGGGCACCAGTTCCTGTTAATGTAGGTCGCGTCCTTCAGCCACAAGGAGGGATGCCATTTACAAAGGTCCTTTTTAAGCAAACATGCAGAAGTGCCCAGGCCAATAAATTATTTGCGCTAGGGCCTGTATGGAGAACAAACCCGTTTCGTCTATTTATACAAGCGCAGGCAAGAGCCTGATAGAGAACAGATTGTGTCTCTCTCTGTCAGATGAATGATGTGTCCACCATCTGTTTGTCTGTTTAATATAGGGCATGCTGTGCTGCTGTACACCGAAACACCGAAACACATCATCGCAAATTTCCAGTTAATGCTATGTGTCACTGTGATGAACATATGTTTAAACGTTGGGATGCAGTTAACTTGCAGGTGAGGAGACTAAATAAAGAGCTTGTCTGCTGGCTGAGGTAACTGGGTGGTCACAGGAGCAGATGCCACATGGTGGCCCATGTATAGCATGCAGTGTGCAGTGACATGTGACAGCAAGGGAGGTGCACTGTCCTGCACATGGCTTTGTGCCACAGTGCTTGAACGTTGCCGATGCCATCTTGTGGACCACATAGGAAATGCCACACAGATCTACAGCTGATACTGAATTAGAAACTGAACTGTGATACTGAATAAGATTAAAATTCTAATTTTGGTAGTACTGAAGAACATTTTTTTTAATAATGTGGAGTGTTGCCTTATGTGCCTGTGATAACAATGTAACAAACTAAACACAAATAGGAAAAAGTTCATTATTATAAATAAATATTCCAAGGGGCATCTGACTGGTTTGCAGTTTTCTCAGATCATATAACTGGACAAACTTCAAATTCTACATAAAAAACTCCCTTAAACCGCAGACGTATAATATGAATTGTTCATACTAATAAGAATATTTTGTTGTTATTAGGCATGTAACAACACAGCTGACTATACTGAACGTTTACTACTTCATATCATATGAATTGCTACACCACTATTTGTTAGAAGAAGAACTGAAGTGTGGGACCATGTTCAGGCCCTTGCATTTTAAATGGCTTACATATAACCATTCACTGAATGGAAAAGTGACAAAACAATAGCAAATGGCAACTTAAAAAGCCTTTTAAAGCCTAACAATTAATAAAATATCTACTACTGCTTTAGCGTTTCTACACTAAGGGCCTTTAATCGCAACTCTCATGTACGCTGCCAAACACTGGAGAAATCCTTCAATCGCTCAGCCCTTAGAATGAAGATCTGCCACTTAAGCTTTTTAGGCCCAGTTCATTCATGCAGAGAAAATCTACAGTTTATACTATACATATATAACCACTAATATAAGTGACTGTGGAGCATTTGAAGCCTTGAGCCTCAATTAATAAATGGCATTACAGACATATAAACTTCAGGACTGCTGATTATCACATATTTTGCTTTAATTCAAGACAAATAAACACCATGTAATTGCCTTTCACTTAAATTGCAGGGTTACTATATATGATGCTGCGGATGCTTTATAAAAGCTTTGAGCACTGAATGCACACAGTCCAACCTGACATCACAAGTACTTCATGGGATTAGACTTATTAAGCTGCTTCTAGGCTTTACGGCAGGAATAGAACATAAGAAGTGGAGCAGCGTCCAGATGACAGGCAATGCCACTGCTTCGTTCAAAATATTTCCCTCTGCAGACTTCACTTCTTTCAAGTAAAGTACGACCACACTGGACAAGTTGGTGAAGCCTAAAGGTAAGACGATGCATTTGTATGGATCCTGAGTTGCTGTGAGAAAGCTCTTTCATTATCACACCTTACTGCAAGGTTGGGATTTTGATGACATGCATTTTGTAGTGAACCAGATTTAGGGGCACAAGAAAGAGAGGTGCACAGTGCTCTTAACAGCATGTTAATAAAATAAAATTAAATGACACCATGTAAATAAAATAAAGTTTAAAAACACATAGGATACTGTGGAAGGCAATCTGGCTATTTTTAGCAAAAATGACATGAATTCTGTTCAAAGTCGTGCTGTCTCTGCTGCGGCACATGCTAGACAGATCCGTTTTGCAGAAGTACACATTTTAGGCCCCACGCTGCAAACAACTGTGAAATCTAACCTAAGTGTCACATTAGCCACTTTTTAGATAGTTGCAAAGAGGACTGGGTATCTATCAAAGATTTCCTACAATGATATTGAAAACTTGACTTCGATACCTATTCCTGATACTGTTCCAATACTTTCTTTCAAATTGCAAACTGAAATGGGTAGGGCTGTACAATATAGTGAAAACATTCAATTATTAGTATTGTGACCAGCATTGGGATTGTGATTTAAATGCAAGACCAACATCTTCATTTTTCAGACTTGAGGCTTGAAGGCTGAATCTGACCAAATGAAAATTCTGTATTGAGGTTTTGTTATTATTGAACCTCACCAAACTAAATCTAAGACAGTGTAATGAAATCTGTAATACTGTTGTAGCTTTTGCAATTTGAAAAATGCATGCTTTCTGGAGCGATTTTAATATAAAAATGATAAATGGCTTAAACCAGAAATAAGAGTGAAGTGCTGGAAGTGGGTATGTTTACTGACCACAGTGGACTGTTGACTAATAAACAAGTGGCCACATTAATAATGAGCATGCAATCACTAGTCTAGATTTTAGAACAAGCATGTTTCATGGATGATCATGGATGCTGATAAAATCAGCTGATACTGAATTAGATACTAAAATTTGATTCTGAATGACATAAAAATTCTATTTTTGGTAGTACCAAAGAACATTTTTTAATAATGTGGAGTGTTGCCTTATGAGCCTGTGATAACAACTAAACCAAATAGGAAAAGAATAACTATTATATATAAATATTCCAAGGGGGCATCAGATTCCATTGCAGTTTTGTCGAATCATATAGCTGTTTCCTCAATACTGAAAGAATTCCTGGCTGGTTGGAATATGCCGTGGCTGGTTGGCAATTCAAGCAATCAATAAATCAACAAATCAGTCAATCAAATGTTGAAAACAATTGTTAAAGATGCCATCATTTTTTGGTTAGTACTACCTAGATGCTCCACCGCGCAGCAGAATGAGTAAGAGGAGGAGGAGGAGCAGATGCAGGAGGAGGAGTTCCTGCAGCAGTAAACGTGAGTGCTATACCTGGTTCCTTAGCAGGGTGTGGATGCTAATCTTGTAAAGACTGTCTGAGTCACGCTCAGCCCATGTTTTCATCTCCAAGCCTGTCCATGAATACAGACAGGTGGAGGATTAGCACGGTCTATTTTCTGAGGACCTTGAGTCAATACACTTGTTTTGGCACATGACTATGCTAACTTAGAAAAAGGAAGCTGCTAGCTTTTGTACATCAGCATCCGAGTTCAGGAAAAGTTGTGCTTTGTGACAATATTTTAAAATATATAAAACAAATGAACACTGCAGTAAATTTGAAGCTTCTCCAAAAAGTCATTTGTTTTGTCAGGATTGCTTCCGCCCTTATTCTCAGTACATTCTTTTTAAAGCACCCATCTTTCTACCTGAACTAGGTACTAATTCAGTTGTTCATGTGTTGACAGAAAGTGTAGCCCAATCCAGCTTTCAAAACCATATCAGAAGTCCACTGGACAACGTGGTTCAGGAAGACGATGCTGCTGAAAAAGGAGAGACTGACAGCTTCTGCAAAGAAAATATTTTGTCAGATGATGAGGAAAAAGAGCGTGAAACTTCAAACAAAGAGAATCTGTTCAGACAAGGGAGTTTTGGAGAACTGTATGGAGACAGAAAGAAGAAAGTTTCAGATGGAGCAGATGACAAAAGTCTGAGGATCACGCACTCAGTGACAATTGACGATTTCGGAAAGTCTGCTCCCAAAATCATATTTCAGCGATCCCACGAGTCTGCAGCAGGAGAAAGAGTCAGTAGCATAATTGCAGTCTCAACAGCCAAGGTTAAGTACATGAGTTCCAATTTGAGGCTCGAGATCAATGAAGTGGTACATTCGGAAGACTCAGACTTCAAGACCACTCTCATTCTCCAAAGTGGGAACGGACAAGGAACAGAGGCTTGTTTTCAGAGTCAAAACGATGAAACACTACACAAAGAAAGCTATGCTGACTCTTACTTGTGGAACCAAAGCGCAAATAGTTACAAGCAAAATGCCAAACACTGCAAAAATGTGAGCTATAAAGTTAGCATTGCAGAACTGAGGACAGATGATAAAGATACATCTAGTAATTCAAGCTCATTAAGCAGTCAAGAACAGATGGACTGCTGCAAAAGTTGCTGCAGAGATCACTTCTGTAGACACACCGACACTGATTTCACTCTGGTGGATGGATCATCCACTTGCTCTTCGCCTTTTGGTTTCTGGCTTCCACAAAGGCAGTTGTCACTACCCGATAGTCTTAGCAACGAGACATTATGGGATATTCCTCCACCAACTGAGTTTGCTGATGAGGAGACTGATACACTTCAGAATTTGACACAGAATGTGGAATCCTGTCAGATAAATGATGATGTGTTTAAAGACGAAAGGTATTCTCCACATGGCTCAGAAGCATCAGTGGGTACCTCATGGAGCAAAAGGTCTAAGTGCCAGCCCTTACTGGATGAGGGAAAAGGAACATGTGAACCAGTTTGTTGTAATCAGCTATATGACTTGGACAATCAGGAATACTTATACCCCAGGCCATCCACTCCAGTAAACAGGTCGTCTTTCACTAAAAAGTTTATTCAAAATCATGAAGGAAAGATGCGAATGCGTAACAACAGCATTGCCATTTTAGAAACCAAAACTCAAGCTAATGGCTACATTGAAATGCCTACAAAAAGGCGGAGGACCTTCCCAGGAGTGGTGTATCTATCAGGTCAAGGTTCAGAAAGTATACCTTCATGCAGAGAGTCATTTTCCTCTGGCACCCTCTCCTCCTTTTTCATGCAGTCCCTACCTTCTCAGGCAGAGAGAGCAGCTAGGTTCTTCTTAGAGGATGAGAGGCTAGATATATCCGAAAAAGAGAGTCACAAGTCATTAAGTAGCAGCAGCTACAGACCAAGCTCAAACTCCATCTATGGTCCTGATAATATCAAGGCGTACAGCACAACAAAAAACCCATTTTACCCAACAAGGTCTACTGAAACATCTGAGGAAGTCTTCCTGAAGAATGGACAGGATCTGGGAGAACTAGCAGAGGATGGTGAGATGATAAGAAAATCTAGAGCAGATCAGGAAAGCATCTCAGCAGGCCCACTGGAACACAGTGAGGTGACTGAAAGTGGTTTTGACGAGGAGATGCTTGAGCTGGATGAGTTCAGTCCAGTAGCTGGGGTTGAGGACATCAATCAGAAGGACCTGCTCATCCAGGTCACTCCACCTTCACCTTGCAATTCTGATGAACACATTAGTGATGGAGGCCCTAGCAGAACCAAAGTTCAAATACAGGAAGACAAAGAAGTTTCTGCTGCCCATAAGAAACGAAGATGCTCTGTAATGACCATCATTGTTGGGGAACATGAGCAGAGATTTCTGCAGAACAACACCATGCCAACGAGTGAAGATATTTCACATAGTGAACAATCCACATCAGCCAGAGAAACATGCATCGAAGTGTTTGATCCACCAACAGAACAGCTGGATGTCCAAAAACAAGACATGGAAAAATCCCACCAGCCCTCCCACCCAAGCATCTCCTCATGTTCTCTCTCAGAAAACCCAGAGGCATCAGACTCTTCAACAAAAGGAGTGACAAATGATCAAGAAGAAAGCCAAGCAGAAGTAGTGGCAGAAGTCTGTGGTCGAATAAACAAACAGATGGATAAATTTAGCACAGGTGTTCGTCGGACATCAAGATCATACCCATCAGACTTTGCTGAGCGACAAGCTACCCTGAAATGTAGGTTGTTTCAAAGTTTCTGCAGTAATACCTTAAAAACATATTTCCAATAGATTTTCCAATGACTCTAGTTATAAAAGGTGCAGAGATGTGACACAATGCAAAAAGCTAGATCTGTTATATGTATTTTGTCATTCACAGCCTCACTAGAGGTCAAAGAGCATCTGAAGCCTCCAGGAGATTGTGCCTACAAAGATTCAGAAGAATCTTCAGACCACTGGGCTAAGAAACGCAAGCTGTTCAAGGAGAGCAAACAGTGGAGCTCAACAGAAAGGAATTCCATGACTAGCATTATCACAGAGGAATCAGGTGACCATTTGATATTAAAGTGTAAAAAGTCTGTAGGTCACTGCAATTCAATTTTATAAAACCATTTTATCAAGAGAAGCAATTAAAGAAAACTGACAACTGAACCACGAACACACACACACACACACACACACACACACACACACACACACACATATAAAATTGTTACAATTTTGCTGCTTTCACAATACAAATTTCCCAATCTTGGGACTATCGTCTCTTATCTTAATTCATTAAAATGAGAGAATGGCAAAAAACATGTTTCCTATTTGGTGTTTGTTTTTCTAACTGTTTTGCCTGCAGGATTTTGTCCAGTCTGCCAAAAAAACACAACATAAAACCATAGCAACTGGCCTCTAAATGAGAATTTGAGAGATTTTTTTACTTTGTTGTTCATTTTTCATCAGACACAATGAATTCAGAGGACGCTCGGTCAGTTGACATGTCTATTGAGGACAGAGGTTTTTACACTGAGACATTCCACTCAGCATCATGGATTTATCGGGGGGACGATGCCACTCCAAATGAAACAGTTCAATGCCTTAGCAATCGCCCTCGACCTGTAGCAAGTAAGTATTAACAGCATTAAACTTTGTAAATGTTCTTTGTGTTTCCATTTTGTGTAAACATACTTCAAATTCATCTCAGTAAGAATAGCACAGAAGACAAATTTGAAGGCAAATTTGTGTTTAAAGTAACAAAGAGGATGGACTCACCTATGTAGGATGCAGTAGCAGTATAACTGACCTCGTATTTGACCTCGTAGCAAAATAACTGACTCTTTTAGAACTATAACAATGACTCTTTCAGTAGTATAACAATAGCACTTTCTGGTATAGAGCTGCTATTGCTGCTTCAGTTTTCTAACAGCTGAATGAAACCTGGTTAGGTTGAGGCTTGCATTTTCAGCCTGTGACGTATTTAAGACTTCCAGAACGTACTGAGTGATGATTTTTTATGACATTGATGTCTCCTATTTTTAATCAAAATGCAACTGTTTGATTCATTTATTGACTTGAAGCAATGTAAATAGTCTTATAAACAGACTATGATGCTGTTGTTTCGTTTCATTTTCAGTTCGTGAACGAACTGTAAAAATCAGCAAGGGAATCGGAGAGTATCCGTGGGGTTTTAGAATTCAATTCTCCAAACCAATTGTCGTCACTGAAGTTGACACAAGTAAGTGGACAAGTAATCTCAGGAATTTGAATAGTGTCCCCCTGTTTTGTCTCCAAGTTGCGTAACTTTAGGTTTTGTCATTGTGGAAGCAGAATGCAACATAATGAAAATGATGAATGGCATTTTTGCCTAGCAGATTACATTGTGAATTTGGCACCGTGTCTTGAACTGTCTGTTCTACTGTTTACAGATGGAGCTGCGGAAGAGGCAGGGCTACAGGTTGGAGACTATGTGCTGGCAGTTAATGGTACTGATGTCTCAAGCGTGCCTCACTCTGAGGCGGCTGACCTCGCGCGGCAAGGTATGGCAGCCACATGGACATGACACCAGGCCGTAATGGGATTATCAGCATGTTGACAGGGATGTAGTAAAGCTCCAGTTACTATTTATACAAGTGCAATTCAGGCCAAAACCTCTGATTTATTACTAGGATAAACAGTCTTTTGTGTCTAGAGGCTGGGCTCAACAGCTTTAAACCTTCTGGACTTCTACACCATTCATTTGACACAGAAATGAACAGCATCACGATATTTTTTTATAAATTTTTTTTCATTGAAATGAAAATAAATTGCCAATTTAGAATGCATAAAATGCAGAGTGCAGTACTACAGCCACCCAGCATCACTTTAATGTTTTGATCATTTATCCGCAGACACTAATATTAGATTACATTACATTCAAATCATTTGGCAGACACTTTTATCCAATGTCACTGACAAAAAGAGGACACATTAAAGTTTCAGGACAGTGTGAGACATGATTCTGATATCATCATGCATCCCTAGTTTAAAAAAAAAAGAACTCAGGCATTTGAGTGATTTATGGTTCCTTTCTTTGACACTTGGCATCTCAAAAGGACCGGATCTGCTGACTCTGACTATCGGCTCTGACATCGGCCGAACCCCTAACACCCCGAGGCCTGCCTGTCGGGGCTATTTGCACAAGCGCACCCAGTCCAGTCTACTCAAAGGCTGGAGGAAGAGGTGGTTTGTGCTCAGACACGACTGCTGCCTTTACTACTACAGAAAAAAAAAAGTGAGTTCAGCCTTCATTGTCACATGTGGACTCCTTAATAATCACCCTTTCAACCATACAATGAACCTAACACTCAACTTTCAGTTCCACACAACTCATGGTCAGAGTGCTGTGAGTTTTGCATGAATTAGATTTTTTCAACTGAAAGCTATAGATTCAAAAATCTGTTTGTCCTGAAAATGAACAGCAGCAAACTATTCATGAGGGACAAAACAGTTAATTAACAAGTCAGTTAATTAACAATAATTCGACTGAGAAACTGTGTATACGGTCATTGTTTTTCCCAACATGTCTTGATCTACAAATAATAAAATGAACTACTTTTTTTGAAAGAATACGAATAGCATACACATTTAAGGATTTGGACTGTAATTTGCAGAAGCAGGCTGTTATTTAATTACTACACTCTATTGGCAACTTTGCTGCTGCTGCACTTTTTAATATTTTTTAATGTTTGTATTTTTTGACAATGTAACCTATAAATACCAACAATATAAGATAATACATCATAGTACTAATTTTAAAATATCATCAGTGATGCATTAAAAGTATAGAAGTCATGAGAAGAGGTCTCGTTTTTTAGTTTTCTTGACTGACCTGCATTGTGTCTGTTCTACAGGATGAAGGAAAAAGCCATGCTCTGTCCACCATGAGGCTGGAAGGTGCAGTGGTGGAGGCTGACTCAAGTCTTGGGAAGCCTTTCGTGTTCAAATGCTGTCCCGTGTCTGGAAGCCGAGTTTATTACTTCTGTGCTACATCAAATCAAGAAATGAGGAGGTACCTTTTATAATGGATATTACACCACTTTGACACAGTACTTTTGACACCAAAAGTATTAAAACTCATTGACAGAGGAAACTTAACAGAAAGCAAGTTAAAAACACACAAGTAATGAATTCCCTACAGAAATGCAAAGAACTTTCTAGTTCATCCCACATCTACTAGTTCTATTCTTCTCTTTATGGGCCACTTTTGGTTTAAAACAACATGATAATGACTGAAAGTACTTAAAGTGAGAGCTGTGAGCAACTGCGAAGTTGAAGAGAATAAAGTGTAACACAGAAAAGGGGTCTTTATCAAAACCACAAATCCATCTAACTTGTATTTAGGGGCATGGAGCTTTTCTCAGCTCCTCAGCCACCAGTCGAAGCAGCAGTATCGAGGTTCAGACGTTGGCTTTGGGTGTTTTTCACATTACTGAATCAACAATGACGGCCACTTTTAGCACTGTGTTTAGTAGCAACTATGTTTATACCCCCTAACCAAGTGTAGGAAACCAAAATAAGCCTCATAGTATAAACAAGAGGGGAGAAACCACCTGACTGGAAAAGTGTAAGTTAATGGCCTGCCTTACGTTTTGGTTAAGAACACTAAATAAATAAAACACTCGTGGTTTTATTTTTGAGCTGTACTCATGACGGTGGTTTAAATGTTGAACTCCAAACATGAAACGGTGGCTGTGGGAATTACAATTCATTCAAATATTAAGCTGTAAACTTGGATATATATCGCTTTTCTTTTATACTATGTATTTTTAGTGAACGCAAAAACCTGGTGTTCTTGTTTCGATAGCAACAGGATTCAGCATTTAGCTGTTACTAGCTAAAATACGACATGCAGATTGATGGTGCAACTATAAGTAAGACACTTTTTGAAACAACTAAGGGCGTAGTAGAGATGTCATGCACAAACTAGATAAAACTAGACCAAAACTTACGAAAAACTGGTGCAGTTTTTTGATCAGGTTGAGACACACATCACCTAAAGATATGTATATATACTATATATATATATATAGAGAGAGAGAGTCAAGCCCGGAATTATTCATACCCCTGGCAAATTTTGACTTAAAGTTACTTTTATTCAACCAGCAAGTTTCTTCT
>JBBJLS010000036.1:3846242-3858459 GCA_037577275.1 Bryconaethiops microstoma
CACACACACACACACACACACGCACACACACACAGACACACACCCACACCCACACACACACACACACACACACACACACACACACACACACACAAAATGTATGGATATCCAGTCACTGTCAGCTAAAACATTCTAAAAAATATGAAAATTGATTATTCATGGATGGATGAAGGGATGGACTGGATTTCACAGGCTTTTGGGAGTTTCTAGACAAGTACAGAAATATGTCTACTCTACAATATATGCACTTCATAAACAGCCATACATTTATACCTCCCTTTTATGATGGAGATGCTAAGAGACACATGAGCTACAGTGTTGTGCCAGATACAGAGACAGAGGAGTCTGACTGGCTTTGTGCTTATGTAGATACAGAAATCTCTGCTATCTATGTGAATCTTTGAGACTTTGTGTTCCCTGATGTATTGTCATTGTCAGTTCAGCTGCTTTAATGAGCAAAAGCAAAGACAGAAACACAGAAACAACAGGTTTGATAATCAGATGATTTGATAACCTGATGTTTAATTTATATGGGCTGTGAACTGCCAATCTAAACTACAGTTTGATACAAACTGGTATCAGTGACTAAATCTGAACAAGATTAAAGTTGGCCTCCAATGATGCTGTTTTAGTGGCAATTTGAAAAGCTGCTTTGCTTCTTCACATGACTCAGATGAAGCAGGTAGTAGCTTTCCCCTCCCAGTGTTGATGTTATCATTTAACAGGCCATGTCCTAGGAAGTAGGTGGAACTGGAGATGAATCAATGAATCAATGAAAACATAATAGAATAGTAGATTTATGTTATCTAGGTAAGAAGAAACTCTGTCAGACTCTTCAAACTCCTAACCAGGTAAACAGCACAACTCTATAAATCTCTATTATACATTAATTAGTGTCGAAGACTGCTGCATTTATTTGTGGCAGAAAAACACTACAGGGAAGCACAGAGCGGCGATCTGAGCCCACACTGTGAGGTGTGATGGGTTAAAACAGTGATCAATAAACCTCTAAATCAAGAATAGACAAAAGTGTTATAATAAAAAAAGGAAACAATACCAACAAATACTTGAGCAATCAAATCATTCGGGTCAGCCGGGTGTGTGTGTGTTGTGTCTGTGTGTGTGTGTTACCTCCATAGGGCTGATGTAGTCATTCATGCCGCTGTTGAAGACGTAGATCATGGCATCATAGAGCTGGTTATCCCAACACATCTGCACAACCTGCACACAACACACATCCATTTTAACGCAAAAAGGTTAAACCAGGGAAAACAATCCACAGATTTCTGATGACACAACTGATTTCAATTTCCTATATTTGTTTTGTAGAGATGTACAGACAATTTGCAAATTAAACACTGTCATTTTGCTCAGTCTGAGTTGTAATTAAATGCGATCAATAATCTGAATAATTATCTGCGTAAATGGGTAAATGCCCTTACAGTGCATTTCAGTGTTGCTGCCACACCTGTACCAAAATGTTGTAGCATAATTATGTATGCTGTTTAGTCACTGTGCTAACTAGCCAGTCGAATCCAAATATCCATAGAACCCTTTAGTTGATTCATATTATTTAAATATTATTTATTCATTTACGAACTGAAACTGCAAGTTTGGCGCATCAAAGATCACATAGTATTATTTCTTTTTATAAATATTTATTTTTTATTCATGCGTTCACATACTGAGCACTAATAGGGCTTAAAAAAACATCAAGAAGCCAATACCTAAGTAGGTTGGTACATCCATATTATGTACACACATTGGTAATAATTCATTTTTACACGGTCATTTTCCAAACTCTATTCTCTAAAATTAAACAAGGATTTCTGTTACCGTGTAAGATGTAAATGAAATCTGTCCTGATGGCCTGCCTGGTATAGCACCACATTCGCAAAGACTGTTAAGCTGTTGTTATAACTACACAGTGAATGGACAGAACTAAAATACTGTAGGGTGAATCTGTAAATATCCGTTAATGCAATACAGCTGCGGTGCAACAGCACGATTTGAAACAAACAACTTTTACTTTCCTTATTAAATCCGTTTATTAAAAAAAAGAAAAAAAAGAAGAGGTTTTCAATATCATTGGCCTTTAAAGGAGATTTCCACTTGTATGTTTTTCTATTACGCAGCATTTCAGCTCAAACCACTCTGAAGGTTAGTTCTCAGAAAGTCACCAGAGCTTTTGTCGCTCTTTCCAAGTGGGAAAAAAAGGAAAGGTACTTTGCTGTTGTCGCCACTTTCCCTTTGTGGCTCTGCTAGGTGTTTTGGATCCAAGTGATAATCCAGATAAGGAGATACAGGTGCTGATTGTCAATTAAACAACTGCAAGCAAGCACAGCTCATTGAATACACACACAAACACAATCAAAAACTGTGACAATGTAGCAATATTTACATAATCACATTTACATTCATACACAAAACACCACACATACATACACACACATACACACATACACACACATACCTGCTGAATATCCAGGTTAGTGATGTCCATGTGCACCAGGCAGCCCTCAACACTCTCCATCATGCCATTGTCCTGGAAGTAACTGAGCAGGTCCCGCATGACAGGCGCAGTCAGGCAGCCAATCCGCTCGCTCAGAATGTACGGCTCTAAACTCTCCAGGAACACCCCCTTCGCCACAGAGTTCTCCACCAGCCTGGCGTAGATCTGGTTAAACAGCAGGTCCCTGAAGCAAAGAAACACAGAGAACTCTCTACTTCATAATTCTCTAAACATGATACTCTAATGTACCATATTATTTCAATATCCTAAACTTAGCAAATAACAATAAATGAATATTAAAATCAACAAAACACTACACGCAAGCAAGGGTACCCAAACGTTTGGATTCAACAGCATAGTGATCCCAGATAAAGAGGGTCATATGAAGGAAAAACAAATTTTTTAAATTTTTTTGAATTTTTGTTTGAAAGGATCTTAACTGCTGTAGACTGAATTAGTTTATATCGTAGATTCAATGGACTATATTGAGTGGGGAGTCGATGTAAAAATTGTCACTGTAAATTAAAATGGAAAATGAAAAATGGAGGATGTGGGCCTTATTAGTGAAAGTAATTAGTTTTGTTTAGGAAACATGAAGATGAAAGACTAACTAGTGTTCTAGAAGAATACAGCACTTCTTAATATTTACAGTATAAAATATATAGTATATCAAACCACACAAACATCATAACTGGACATCAGGGGGAAAAAAAAGGTTAAAAGTTCAAATGTTTATGGCAAAATGAAGTGAACCTCTAGATAGAATATAATTAGGACCAGGAGGTTAAATCAATTAGATTTAACCTCAAGTGTGAGTGTGGGTCACCCTGGTCAACAAGTCTTTAAAGTCTTTTGTTCATCACACTCTTCAGTGATGAGCACACATGTCAAAAGAGATTTCTGAGAATCTCAGTAACAACAATTGCTTATGCCTATTATTCTGGAAGAGCTTATAAAACAACAAGAGTTTAGAGGTTATAAAACAATTTCTGAACAGTTTTGACTGTCAACGTACTCCCAGAATAACACCAATGTTATTCTTCCCAGGAGTAGTAGAAGCAGTTGAAGCTCGTGAGTTAGATCCCCAGTGATTCCTGTTGATGCTCTAAGCACTGGGAGTTCAAGAAAACATGATTGGCCTCTGTCTCGGGGTGGGTAGGATCACTCTCCATCACTGAGTGTGATCTAGTCCGTTAGCCGATGTAACATGCATGGCACCTTCAATCGTGTTCAATGTTGTTGTGTCAGCGGCACTTTAAAAATGACTCAGGTGAAGCACATGCTAGAGTTCTGTGACAAAAAAGGTCATAGTACAGACAAGACGAAGGATTGCTTTACGCAGATTTGTCTGGAGAGACCAGCCGCCCGCACACATCAGCAACATCACCAAGGATGTTATTGTCATGAAAATAGTCTTCACACGTGCCAACCAAAAGCCATGGTTTACAGCAGAAGTTTACAAACTGCTGAAAATGCAGGATGCTCCTTTCGGAGCAGAAAAAGACACAGCACGAAGTAACCTGTGCCGTGGCATCAAGTTGACAAAGCCAGATTACACACAGAGACTAAATAATCACCTGCTGGAGAGACACATGGCCTGTGTGGGCCAGCCAACATCCCAGCGAACATCCTCAACGCCTTCCTAAGCCACGCTGCCTTCCAGCAGTGCTTCTGATCCACCACTGGGCCAAAGCAGTTTGTTACAGGATTCAGGGCTGCAGTCGAATAGTCTTTTTTTTTGCTTTGGAAGGTTAATAACTGAGAGCCTGGCAGTATCTAAATATCTAAAATTATTCCAGCTGCTCAGAATTCTAAATGCTATTTAAAAGGTGCTTTGATGCTTCTTTTCTTATCCGTAGCATTGGGTACACCGGGCAATTCTTTACAGAAGGAAGAAAACACTATGCTGCAGTTTCTTACAGCACCAACATTTAAAGCAATGCACCATTCAGCCATTCACTTCTTCTGAACATGATTTCACCATTGCAGACCCTCATAAAAGCCTATTGTAAGTGCAGGCAAATTCTCCTTGACCTCATGGCATTTTTCTTCAAGATCCAGGGAAAGTAGTTATGGACCACCTCTCCTGGACCACCAACACCTGTTCCCTGGTCAAAAGAGACCAGGAACACCTGCACTTTTCCCACGACTGAAGGTGTACCTTCCCACGCCCATCCTCACAACCTTCTACAGTGGCCACTGAGAGCATCCTGACCAGCTGCTTCAGTATCTGGTATGGGAAGTGCCATGCCTCTGACCACAGAACTCTTAAGCGCCAATGGATTATCAGCTCCTCTCTCCACTGTTTGCATTCAACTCCTTTCCATCTACAAGACCACCACCACTGAGGTCAACCCTTCTCACCCCGCCCATGGACTGTTCCAATTGGGAGAAGGGTCTGCGCTATTAAGAGCAGGTTTATCAGACTGGGCAATAGTTTCTTCCCAAAATTAGTCCAGCTCAAGAACATGCAGCCCCATTCCTCCCTTGACTCACACCCAGATTTGACACATACCCCCCCTCTGAATGTGCTGCTGTCTGTCTGCATCATATGGTCCAAGGAGACATCATGTCTCTGCTATGTGTTGTGCTGTATAGAGCTGAAACGACAATAAGGCCATATTTGACTTGACTTGAAAAAAGGTTCGGAACAGCTGTGAGCCCCAACAACACAATCGTGTTTTGTGTATGCTACTTATGTGTATGCATAACAGCATTAAAAAAAACAACAAAACAAAATTACATAACCAATATTATGCAACAAACAGTTCCTCCAAAGACAGTTTGGAGCTATCGGCGGGATGCAGCTCCACCAGCCCAGTCTCACGTATTGAAATAGCATGAAATGGCAACTTCCCACACGTATAAAAAGGCTCCTGCAGAGCTGTCTGCATGTATATGCTTTATAAAAACTTAATCTACAGCACTATTTTTACATGTAAGCGGGTTCGCTACATATTATTTGCCATTATAAAGCGACTGCACAAGGCCAAATTGTTATTTTTTTTTAAATATATTCTATCAAATATCACACTGAACATTCAAAGAAATGCTTAAGATGTAATTCACTTTAATGACTTCTTTGCACCTTGTTAATGTAACAACTTTTCAATGCAGTTGTGCTTTCTGTATCACTGCATAAACTCGTTTTACTCTAATTTGTGCCGTTTAATGCACTTAAAATTACAGCAGGCTTTCATTAATGCTGACAGTAACTGACTTCAAAGGGTTAAAAAGGACTCTCGCATTAGAGCAGCAATACATGATCAAAGTACAAGCCCTGAGCAGTGTTAGCTGCTTTTACAGCATTACGGCTACAGTGCAATACACTACATATTCTCCAACACAAACACAGGCTATATATTCTCCAACATAAACATACAGATTAGAGATTCTACAATGCAGACGCGCACGACCTATTCTCCAACACACACACACACACACTATATATTCTCCAATGTAAACGTACAGATTAGAGATTCTCCAACACAAACACACACCACATATCCTCCAATGTAAACATACAGATAAGAGATTCTACAACGCAGACGCACTACATATTGTCCAACACAAACACACACTACATATTGTCCAGTGCAAACACACTGCATATTCTACAGTGCATACACACACCACATATTATCCAATGCAAACAAACACCACATATTTTCCAATTTAAACACAAACCTAAGTGTGCTTAACTGTTCCATTGAAACTATGATTTAAACAGGTATGAACTGCATTCTATCACATTATTACTGAATAAAACAAGACAAACAGACAAACCTAAAGTTGAGCGCGCAAACCTAAAAGTCTGCTGAGGTGACACTAAACGGAGCACCTGATCCACACGAGTGAGGAAGCACTTTGACAGGAAGAGAACGTGACCTGCACATTGGCTTTCTAGGAAAACGCCACAACAGAAACCCAAGGGAAAAGGAACCGTGAGGTGTGGTAAATATTAGGTCAGTTTTATGTAGCAAAACCTTTTCCCCCCATTTTCAAAATATTAAAAGGAAGCCCACAAATGTGACGTATATTTTATATTTTTTAGAAACTGGCTTGTTTAGGCTTGTGTTTTTTAGAAACTGGCTTGTAACTGGCTTGTATGGACATCAGCATTGCAAACCCTACACAGGCTTCCTGTGGTGCTCGCATTAGATTTAAAACAGTGATGCTCTACTACAAAGCCAAAAATGGCCCAGTTCTGTCTCATCTATCAGCTCTGATCAGACCACAGGTCTCGGCTCGGCCTCTCAGAGCAACAAGCACAGCCTGACTCGACCTACCTCTTCTCAAAGGTCAAAGATTTTTCACAGTTTCAGCAATAAAGTGGTGGAAGAAACTTCCCCAGACTGTCAGAAATGCTGAAACCCTCATTGTCTTCAAACGACCATCGAAGATCCTCCTCTCCACTGACCACAGTGGAGAACAGCTACATGTTCAGGTCAAAAACGTAACACAAACTTCTGTGTGTGTTCTTGTTGGGCACTGGTGGTCACAGGGCCCTAATTTTAAGTCTAGGCTTACTAGTGTGAGCATCAGTGTAGACTATTCTGTATAACAGCATCTGCCAAATACTGCAAACGCTGTAAATATCATAATATCCACCTACACTTTCATAGGGTCAAACACTCAAACTATTAAACTTTACGCAATTTTATTGCATATACATGTCCCACGATATACAGTAACCCCCCCCTGCTTCTCACGGGGGGTTATGTTCCAAGAGTGTATAGTGAAAAACTGCATTGTTATGTTTTGGTAAAATAAAGAAAAGTTCAGTTTTCCATTATATGAATCATCTGAAATGAATGATTGAAAGTGATAGCAGAGTACTGGAAAGTACACAAAAATGTACTTGTCCTTGTACTATGTTTATAGTGTAAACCCTAAATACGCCCCTAAATAAAAATTTAAAACTCAATTTAATACATTACCCTTAAAGAAAATGTAAAGGTATAACTGTATTCGTACTGTACAGTTTACACTGAACTCCTGGAGTGCTAGAATGTAAATACCGATATTATAATTTAGCACTAAAGAATTATATATTGCCATGAAAAAAGCAAAAAAAGTGTGGAGGATATCTGCGTTTCCACGAATTTGAGTTTTTGCCAGCAATTATCAGTTTGTTTCTAAGAAAAAATGACTGAATCTGAAACACTTTAATTTCATTTAAAACTCAGCTAAACACATTACTCTTAAAATATAAAGGTAAAGCTTTTATTATTATTATTGATTTATTATTATTATTAAACCCGCATACATGCTGGACAGTGTACAATGAACTGCCGTCTCCCACAATTAATTCATGCATGGGCGTTTTCTTTGGTATAAGCAGGGTAAATACTAGGGATGCACCGAATATTCAGCCAACTAAAAAAATTGTGACGCTTTGTACAATACTAAAAAAAATTGGTATAATAATTTTTCGGTGTTTTAGTTTCGGCTAAGTGTTTCTTCATTTTCAATTTCTGCCAAAAAAAATTTTTTTTGATGCAACCCTAGTAAATACAGTAATCATTTCATTGAAATTTTTAGTAATAAAAATACAGTAAAATGTATGGGTAATCACCAATAACTTTTACAAGTTCAATAATTTACTGTTCGCCTGCGGCGCGTCTTATTCAGTCCGCCCTGCTCTGAGTACAGCGGTATTTAATCCTCTGAGGTCGGCGATCACTCCTGAGGGATATTTCCACTGTTCCAAAACAATCATCTAAAGCTCCGCCAGTTTTTGTTCTAGAAACATTGAAGTAACACCATTAGAAACCTTGAATCTTCTCATTTTCAAATGTGTTTAATTAAAATATATGGAGGGCACTTTGTAAATAGAATAAAAATAACTCGAGATTTTCTGTGCCTCAGGCAGCAAGCAGCCTGTTTTCTTTGTGTTTCTCTCGACAGTACAAAAACATTTATAGTTATATTTTTATGGAAATGTAGCTTACTTTACGTGTAGCTTAATTTAATTATGTTATAAAATTAGTAAACTATATTTTTCTTAATAATTTACATATTGCCATGAAAAAACCCAAAAAAAAAATACATTGAGAATATTTTCAGTTTCTGCGTTATTGTGGAGATTTCCGTATACAACTCTCAGGTTCTCAGAAAAAATCCGCGTGAGACTGATTCCGCGACTCCTGATCCGTGTAAAACCGGGGGGTTACTGTACACTGTGTGCACAATTATTAGGCAAGTGAGTATTTTGACCATATCATTTATACACACGTATTCCAACTCCAAGCTGTATAATCTTGACTGCTTATTAGATTGAAGCATATCAGGTGATGTATATTTGTGTAATGAGGGAGGGTGTGGCCTAAGGAGTTCAACATCCTATATTAAGGTGTGCATAATTATTAGGCAGCTTCTTTTCCTCAGGCAAAATGGGCCAAAAAGAGAGATTTAACAGACAAAAATTGTAAATCAAAAATTGTAAAAAAAGTCTTTCAGAGGGATGCAACACTCTTGAAATTAGTAAGATATTGGGGTGTTATCAAAAAGTCAACAGGGTCGCAAGAAACGTGTTGATAAAAAAAAGACGGAAGTTAACTGCCAAAGATTTGAGAAGAATCAAGCGTGAAGTTACCAGGAACCCATTATCCTCCAGTTCCACCATATTCCATAACTGTGCCCAGAAGTGCAAGGTGTTCAGTGCTCAGAGACATGGCCAAGGTAAGGAAGGCTGAAACTTGACCCCCACTGAACAAGACACAAGTTGAAACATCAAGACTGGGCCCAGAAACATCGACAGATTTTTCAAAGGTTTTATGGACTGATGAGATGTGAGTGACTCTTGACGGACCAGATGGATGGGCCTGCGGCTGGATCAGTAACGGGTACAGAGCTCCACTTCAACTCAGACGCCAGCAAGGTGGAGGTGGGCTACTAATGTGGGCTCATTAAAGATGAGCTAGTTAGACCTTTTCGGGTTCAAGGTGGACTCAAAATCAACTCCCAAACCTACTGTCAGTTTTTAGAAGACTCTTTCTTCAAGCAGTGGTACAGGAAAAAATCTGCTTCTTTCAAGAAGACCATGATTTTTATGCAGGACAATGCTCCATCGCATTCATCAAAGTACTCCACTGCATGGCTGGCCAGTAAAGGTCTGAAAGATATAAGAATAATGACATGGCCCCTTCCTCACCTCACCTAAACCCTATTGAGAACTTGTGGGCCCTTTTTAAATGGGAGATTTATAGGGATGGAAAGCAGTACACCTCTCTGAACAGTGTCTGTAGTTGCTGGCTGTAGTTGCTGCAGCACAAAACGTTGATCATCAACAGATCAAGAAACTGACAGATTCCATGAATGGCAGGATTATTGCTGTTACAGGTGCAGATACAGGTGCAGTACCTGTTAAATTTGAGTTGTTTGTCAATAATTTTCACTTTAACAGATGTAAATGAACAAGTGAAATGGTAAAATTGTATTGTTTCATTTAATCGCCTAATAATTCTCAACACTAATAGTTGCCTAATAATTGTGCACACATGTATTCCCCTGAGAATGTGCACACTCACATTTCCTTCGCACAAAAATTCAGGTTTCAAGTGTATTAACATTTTGGATTGACCGTTAGCACTGTATTTGTTCTATATTAAAATTAACCCTCAAAATACTCACTTGCCTAATAATTGTGCACATGGTGTAAATCCCATATATTTCTAAAAAAAAAAAAAAGATGAACAGAGCTGTAGAACAGGCCATTATAACCGATAACGCTGATTAGTGCTGATAATGACTGGATAATAACATTAATTACTGAAAACAGCTCATATTGGAAGAGCGATGGCCAAAACCCATAGTTTAAATAGCTCCTTAGAGTAACTCATGACTGAATATTTCTACAGATAGATAATTAGCTAACAATAATTTTTTATTTTATTTTATTTTTTTTAATCAGAACTTTTGAAGAACCATCAGTTTGCACTTTGTTCTTTAACTTATTTCAATTTACATTACAAAGTTTCTAATGGACAATCAGACAACAGACAAAGAGAAAGACAGAGAGAACCAGACAGAAAGAGAGAAACAGAGCGGATAGGCAAGAGAAAAAAAGTAGAGAGGAAAAAAAACAGGAAGCGTAAGAGAGTGAGAAAAAAATCACTGTTTCAAGTAACCTTTTAGTGATCTACTGTTCAATAGCAATTGTGGTACTGCTAGCCAGCTAAACTACAAGCTAAACTAATAATAAATAAACAAAAATAAATCAACACACAAGCAAAATACCTGCTTCTTGTTTATACTGTGTTTATTTTGATCCTCAAAATCGCACAGTTCAGGTTATTTAGCGACCCCTAGTTTTGATCTGATTGGTCAGTACAAAAAGGGATGTAGACCACTTTCCCTTTTTGAATGCTGCAAAAAAGACAGCAGCAAAAAAAGACCCATAAAACAACCCCAGAAAACAACAGAAAAGAAAAGACACCTCTGTCCTAAAACACGTCCATTGTGAACCCTGGCTTTGAGCTTCTGAGTTGAGCTGAGGGGGAAAGAAGAGAAAACTCTTTTAAAGTCTGGACGTGTGTGAGAATAGAGGCACTAAGAGTTGCTGAGGGCATTCTGAGAGCAGAAACTCCATCTAAGCGCACCAACAGCTCTGCCTTTACTTCCAGCCACCGGCCAGAACAAAGAGGACTGAATGACCACGTCATCCTCAGCAAAAACACAGATACCGACCACCAGACTAGAGCTTTCATCAGGCCTGAAATGCTGGTCCAGACTCCCAATAAAGACTCACAACCCATCCAAACTCAACACAGCATCTCATTTCGAGCCTGTGTAACTTGTCCCTGTCTCTTGACTGTGTATGCCTTCGCCCTGCTCCCCTGTTCGCCTTCGCAATGCTATCCTGTTCGCCTGTCTTGTTCATGTCTCCATGCCCACAAAGGTCCCACCCTTTGTTTCGCTGGTCAAGTCAAGTAGGTTTATATAGTCATTTCAGCCATCTGTACAGTACACAGTGAAATGAAACAACGTTCCAGGGTGCAACACAAGAACAAAATCAGAAACACCACAAGACTATATAAGTGCAGGCAGGACAGAACTACACAGAGTGCAAAAAGAAAGAGAGCACAAGAGCTAATTAAATGCAGACAATATTTAATGCAGTCGATGCGATGCTCTCTGAATAGATGAGTCTTCAGGAGGGATTCTGCTGCTCTTCGAATTTGGCAGCTCATTCGACCAGCGGGGAAACACAAAAGAGAAGAGTCTAGACTGGGTTTACCTTGTGTGTAGGGAAGGCAGGCGCTGTGTAACGCACGAAGCTCTACGTCTCGGCTTTTAGCCGGGAAACAAAAAGTGGGGGGATGAAACCAATGATTTTGCTGTAATGGTTCCGGCACCCATGAATACACTAATGTTAAATCTAAACATAAAAAGTGTGAGGTGGGTTGTGAAAACCCAAACACTAATGTTCCAGTCAGGCAGTTGGGTCGTAAATATGAAATAAATATTTCATATTTATGTCACAGAGCTATACTGAGATCCAGCATTGCAGTGGCAGGGACAGACTAGCATGAGCTTCAACACACACACAAACACTTCTACAGCAGTGCTGGCTTTTTAACAAGATTGTGTGAGGTAGTTTGTGTGATGGAGCGTACAGCCCTGAAGGGGACACACACACACACACACACACACACACACACACACACACACACACACACACACACACACACACACACACAC
>JBBJLS010000036.1:3858559-3893901 GCA_037577275.1 Bryconaethiops microstoma
GAGAGAGGTAAGTATCTACAAATACACCCACACACATTCTCTCTCTCACACACACACACACACACACACACACACACAAAAACACACATTCCTTACTGATCAGTCAGAAAATGATAGAATTCTGCATTATTTACATATCAGTCTCTCGCGGATGTTTTTTGAGAACCGAACTAATAATTATTCGCTGAATATCCCGTACTAATGCGGGATACTGCAGAAATCCTACACATTTTCTTTTTTGCTTTTGTGACATCCAGGCCTCATCTGCCATGCCCCCTCGTCCTCATGCTGGGCTGTTTATGTTTGAGCGCAGTGGTTAATGAGACGCACCTGAACAGAATGAGCCCAGGCATAAACAACCCTGCACTAGGACGAAGGGGCGTGGCAGAAGAGGCCCGGATGTCACAGCTTTTTTCGTGGCAATATATATGCATTTTAGAGCTAAATTATTAGGAAAAATATAATTTACTAATTTTGTAACAGAAATATTCATTTTTTTGGTACTGTGTAGAGAACACAAAGAAAGCGTGTCTTGGGATGGTGAAATACCGCTGTACTCAGAGGCGGTAGGTTTGAAAGTAGCCAATCCGAGAACGCTATTTATTTCTCCTTGCTGCTGATTGCCTGCTGCTCTTTGACGCATCCCTCGCAGCTGCAGTCCAGAATTTCCCCCGTGGAGCGCTTTGAGTGTTCTCGTGTTTTTCGTTTTGTTCTTCTTAAAGCCCTGTTTTTTTATTACTGTAAATTCAATGAATTTATTACTGTATTTACCTGCTTATACCAAAGAAATCGACAGCGCATACCAAAGAAAACGCCAGTGCATGGATTACAGTACAGTCTGTACAGCGGTAATATCGATATTTACATTCTAGCACTGTAGGAGTTCAGTGTGAACTGTACAGTACAAATACAGGTTTACCTTTAAATTTTTTAAGGGTAAAGTATTAAACCAAGTTTAAAATTAAATTAACGTGTTTTTGGAGCATATTTGGGGGAATATTTAGGATTTATACTATAAAACAGGGACTTTTAGCCATTTTTTTCACAACATCGTTTTTCACTATACAAGGGTGCTCTTGGAACATAACGGGGGTTTACTGTATATACATTTACATATGTATATACTGTTCGGCCATAACGTTGAAGTCTTCTTAACACAGCTCTGATCCATCTGGCACAGAGTTCAGGGTCTGGGTTGTTCTGGACAAACTAGTCCAATCCATGCAGGCCCCACCTCACAACTTACAGGACTTAAAGGATCTTCTGCTGGTGCAGAAAGCACAGCACCTTCAGAAGTCTTGTGAAGTCCATGTCCAGGTCAGAGCTGGTTTGGCTGAACGTGCGAGCCTGCACAATATTAAGCATGTGGTGTTAATGTTATGGCTGATCAGTGTAACTTTTAATGTCTGTTCATGACAAAACTGGAACACAGTGTGAAAGACAGCTGATATTTTCAAACAATGTGAAAAAAAGAGAAACTGTATCTATACGTAAGAATAGGATGTCACATATGTAAATGCTTGGAAGCAGCTTTAGATAAGAGCCTAAACCTAACCCTGACCTCAACCTCAAACAAAATACAAATCTCTCAGCAGCCTTTCCAGTTTAAAAAATTAAACAGGGAGCTTTGGAGAAAAGAGCTTTACCAAGGCAAAATGAACACAAACACACACACACACACAAACACATGCATCCCCCCCCGACACACACACACAAACACACACACACACCCTACACACACACACAAAAACATACATACAGTCTCACACACATAGATACACACACACACGCACCCACACAAACACACACACATACACACACATACACAATCGGAAGCTACAGTCATCAGATAGTCATGAAAACATCCAAACATCTTCCTGCATTCTGATTAGAAAGGTAAACAAGCAGTGACTAAAATTGTCCTTTTTAGTGGACACACACAAACACACACACACACACACACACACACACACACACACACACATTGTCAGTGCCAGCCAACCCTAAATTACTCATGTCTTTCTGCTTCCAAACAACACAAGCAGTCAGGATGTCGCTGGATGTAACCAGTTACGTAACAGACGTGTTTGGAGGAAAAATGAGTTGACGCTTTCTGAGAACTCTGATCTGATAATAAATGTTAAGAACAACTTTAATAAACTAATGTTATTCCGCAGTTTCATTACTGATGTTTGCTTGTGGTTTCCGAGGCAGTGCCAAAAGCTTGTTTGCATTTCACAGAGTGACCTGACTGCATTCATAAATGTCTAATCGTTCCACGTAATCAATGTGTTCCCTGAGAAACTGGCTGCTAAATGGAGCTGTTATTCTTTGCAAAATGTAAATAACTTCTTTGTTTATCAGTTTTGGTCATTGCCTTATATCTGATGATAAATATCAGTAGGGTAACTTATTAATCAGAATCAGACACAAAGACAAGAACAGATATAAAGTCTAAAATAAGTCTAAAATATCTGAAATAAGTCAAATAAAAACTCTGCAGAAATACTTTGAATGAAATACACTATTGTACGCAAATGCTGGGGTAAAAAAGCTATAGATAAAAAAACTTACTGATAAGTAATTTTAGGAATTTAAGTAATGAGTGCATGACTGTATCCTGTGTGTTGTTGCAGAGGGTTCGGAGATCATGCGGGACATCGGCACGGCCATTCAGTATCTACACAATATGAACATCGCACACAGGGACATCAAGGTATTTCTGAGTGTGTTCTGGCCTGGAAACACAAACAGCTGAGAAATGAACCCTTAGAGTACATTAGTAAAATCTGATTTCAACAAATATAAATGGTGTAAAACAGTCTAAAAACGGGTGTTTGCTCTACTACATGCTCGCCGTTTGCTGCTCTTTTGCTTGGAGCCGCTCTTCAGGCCCCTCCCTCTGTGGGTTTTCCCCACCCGCTTGTGGGTGTAGACTACCCTGAAAGTTCTATCGGGTTCAAAGATCTTGTGTTTTTTCTGTTTGTTTCTGAGACCTAAAATAAAAGACATTTGGGTATTTTTGTTCTTTATAGGCATTTGCGTGTGATGCCATTTTTAAACCCCAGTAGAGGTTATTATTGTTACAAGTTGCTAAATTACATGACATACAAACGCCAAACAAACACAGCATGACATCTGACAGCTCGAGCATCAACACAGACTTGGGGAACTTCCACATAAGGAGTTGTTTTGTTGTATGATGACAATTTACCTTTTGTTGCGCTGCTGCATGGATCCGTGCTGCTCTTGTTCTAAGGGTTAAAGGGGAAAAACTGAATGAATGAGTGGAGAAACATGATGAGAAGGAAGATACTTAGAGACAGATGTTCTGCACAATATAATTAATGTCTTACTGACCTCTGTGGCAAGTATTAAAGGGCCGAACAGGCACGGCTGACCTTGAAAAGATCTAAGTGGTTTTGAGAGGCGGTTCATTATCAGGGACAGTTGGCAAACACTCCTCAACTGTCCAGAGTTTCAATAGAAACTCTGCTTTTAGAGTCTGCCCAGAGAAAAGGAACATTTAAAAAAAAGATCTTCATTGTCCAGCCTGTTTCTCCTAGACATACCTGAGCTCAGTTTAACATAAATAAGAGATTTTCACCATTTTCTCAAATTTAAATTCATCTCCTGAGAAAGAGCCTTCCTCTAATCTCAGCTCAATCCTAATTTAAGATCTTAAAATGCTCCTTCTTTTCTCTCACTGCTCTCATCTTTCTGTCACGGTTCCGGTCGGCACCCGCTAGAGGGCACCAGTGGACTCTGGACTGGCCTCATCGGCCCCTTAGGTGTGGCTTCATCTAGCCGGCATTTCTAGATGAAGCCACCGGATTTCAGTCGGCTAGAGCCATTTATGATTTGACTCAACCCCCTTATTGGTTCCTAGTGCTCCCTCTTTGGAATTTAAGTTCACCCCGTTTTAGTTCATATCATGGGAGCATACTATCCTCTAAGTTCGGTTCCGTGTCTGTTTACAAATCCTGCCTTTTTATGACTGGCCCTTGAGCCTCTTTTGTTTCTTGATTAACCCAATAAACCCTTTACCACGGACGTCTGCGTTTGTGCCTCCTACCTTTCTTCCGGACGTGACCCCCACGTGACACTTTCTTTGTCTCAGATCATCAGATCTTCAGATATACCAGAGGTTCCAAAAGAAAATTTGTTTGGCTTACAAATGAACCTGTACAATGTCTGAAAATTGTCTTAGTGATCAATTTCATTGTCTTGACTACCAAAGTCAGACAGCTTTGAGATCCGTGAGGTTAAAGAGAAGAAAACTGAGAAGCTGATGAGAATAAGAAAAGAACTTCTTTCTTAAATTGTTTTTTTCTTTTGCTCCTCATTTCTCCTTAAGGTGAGATTTAGGAGAAACAAGCCATCTACAGTGCCTTTTAAAAGTATTCGGCCCTCCTTGGCATTCTCTCTATCTTATTCCCTTACAACCTGGAATTTAAAAGGAATTTTATGTCTTTTAATTTATACAACACAGCGTTTTATTGTGAAACAAACAAGAAATAAGACAAAAAAAGTAAACCTGAGCATGCATAACTATTCACCCCCTCCCAGAATCAATACAGCCACCTTTTGCAGCCATTACAACGACAAGTCTCTTCGCATACATCTCCACAAGCTTGGCACATCTAGACACTGGTATTTTTGCCCATTCTTCATAGCAAAACTGCTCTGGCTCCTTCAAGTTGGATGGACGTCTCATGTGTACAACAATCTTTAAATCATCCCAGAGATTCTCTATTGGATTGAGGTCTGGACTTTGACTGGGCCATTCCAGGACATTTACCTGTTTCTCTTTAAACCACTGGAGAGTTGCTTTAGCAGTGTGTTTAGGGTCGTTGTCCTTCTGGAAGGTGAACCTCCATCCCAGTCTCAAATATCTGGAAGACTCAAACAGATTTCCCTCAAGAATTTCTCTGTATTTTGCGCCATCCATCTTTTCATCAGTTGTGACCAGTTTCCCAGTCCCTGTCGATGAAAAGCATTCCCACCGCATGATGCTGCCACTACGATGCTTCACTGTGGGGATGGTGTTCTCAGCATGATGAGAGGTGTCAGGTTTGTGCCAGACATAGTGTTGTCCTTGATGGCCAAAAAGTTCTATTTTAGTCTCATCTGACCACAGCACCTTCGTCCAAATGTTTGGGGAGTCTCCAATACACCTTCTGGCAAATTTCAAACAGTCTGCCTTATTTTCTTGGCCACTCTTCCATGAAGCCCAGCTCTGTGCAGTGTGGGGCTTTCAGAGGTCCTGTGGACAGATACTGTACTCTCATCTCTGCAGTAGAGCCGCCCGGCTCCTTCAGGGTCATCTTTGGCCTCTTGGTTGCTGCTCTGATTAATGCCCTCTTTTCTCGGTCTGTGAGTTTTGGTGGGCGATCCTCTCTTGGCAGGTTTGCTATCGTGCCATAATCTTTAAATTTTCTATTCATAGATTTAATGGTGCTCCTTGGGATCTTCAGGGTTTGCTATTATTATTATTATTATTATTATTATTATATATTTTTTATAACCCAACCCTGATCAGAACTTCTCACAACTTTGTTTCCGACCTGTATGGAGAGTTCCTCGGTCTTCATGCTGTCACTTTCTGTGGGGCTATTAGAACAAGTGTATATATTCTGAGATCGTTTGACACTTAGATTGCTCACAGGTGGATCTTATTTAACTAATTAAGTGGCTTTTGAAGGTAGTGGTTGATGCACATACCTCTTTTCAGTTTTACATCTTGTAGAATTATTTAAAACAAGTTGTTTTTTTTCTCCTTTTAACTTCATTAATCTGTAGTTTGTTTTCTAGGTCCAACACTTAAACTGAAATAGAAAATCCATTTAAATTCCAAGTTGTAAGGTAGCAAAACAATACTTTTGCAAGGCACTGTACTAGCAGATCAGTAGTGCAAACTGATTTAGTCCTAATGTACTTCATCATTTGTACATTTTTACCAGGATGTGTGAAAGGGAGGTGAAGAAAAACATGCAGGCAGGGTGGAATTGGGGGAGGAGAGCGGCAGAAGTGATTTGGACAGGCGGGTACCAGCTAGAGTGAAAGGGAAGGTGTACAAGACGGTAGTGAGACCAGTCATGTTGTCTGGTTTGGAGGTTTGGAGACAGTGGCACTGATAAAAAGAAAGGAAGAAGCTGGAGGTGGCAGAGATGAAAATGTTAAGATTTGCATTGGGAGTGACGAGGATGGACAGGATCAGGAATGAGTTTATTCGAGTTGGACCTTTTGGAGGAAAAGTCAGAGAAGCAAGATTGCGTTGGTTTGGACATGGACAGACTGTGCTGGGAGAAGGATGCTGAGGAGAGACTGAGTGTGTTGGGAGAAGGATGCTGAGGAGAGACTGAGTGTGTTGGGAGAAGGATGCTGAGGATGGAGCTACAGGAAAAAGAAGAGGAAGGTCTATAGGAGGTTTATGGATATGGTGAG
Organism: Bryconaethiops microstoma; assembly: GCA_037577275.1. Classification (NCBI taxonomy): domain Eukaryota; kingdom Metazoa; phylum Chordata; class Actinopteri; order Characiformes; family Alestidae; genus Bryconaethiops; species Bryconaethiops microstoma. Next base: position 3,865,007 of record JBBJLS010000036.1, read on the forward strand.
GGAGGGCATGCAGGCAGTTGGTGTGAGAGAGGGAGATTCAGTGGACAGAAGGAAATGGAGACAGTTAGACTGCTGTGGCGACCCCTAATCGGGAGCAGCCGAAAGCAGAAAGAGATGATTATGTTATCTCACACCACTATTTTGGGTCAGAAGATGACACGTGCAGAACACACTAAGTGCAATTGGATTGTTCATTGTAATTTATCTTGTGTCTCATGTCTAATGCCTACTGCCTGCATTTTAGACAGGTATTATATGTGCACTGTCGTCAAGGAGATATGTTGTTTCATCTCACTATGCACTTCTTGTACACAGCTGCTGAGGACAATAAAGAGAACCTTGAAGTGTACTGCCCTCTTGTGCTCAAGTACCTGCATGAAAACCACCAAAGACCCTACTGACCTAAACTCTGAGCTCAAAATGACAGTAAACCAAATAACCTTAGGGGGAGGGAGGGGGGGGGTGTGTGCTTAGTGGGCAGGATACTTGCCTCTGGACCAAGAGGTCATGGGTTCGAATCCTACCTTCAGCACACCAGGGATGCTCCAGGGAGATGTGGTAAATGTACTTCATTTATTCTTATTGTATATCAGGAAAAGTACTATTTCAATTATTCTTCATTTGTGTTAGTGACCTGTTACTATTTTATTTACACAATACTGTTACATCAAGGGGCAGCTGGTGGCCTTGTGGTTAGGGAGTTGCCCCTGCGATTGGAAAACCATTGGTTTGAATCCAAGGACTGCCAGTGGCACCACTGATTAACCCTTGAGCAAGGTACCCTCAGGCATTGTCAACAGCTGCTCACTTGATGTATGGGTTAAATACAGAGAAAGAATTTTACATTGTTCACACTGTGTTGTGTTCATAAGGGGCCACTTTACTCTCCTTATGAACTTTTTATTAATCCTGGTGCAATTAATAGTATATCAAAAGTAATATTAGTCCTGATATTTTGCTAGTTTGCTATTGAAGTACTCTATATTGTTTTACTTCTCTCATCAGTTCATGTTATTCTTAATAATACACACGGCTTCATTAAAGAGACAGACACAAACACCCAAATACAGTGTAGTGTTTTAATAATGTCAAGTGTAAGGTTAAACTTAGGACATACAAAAGCATCGCAGGGCACAGACACACTCAGCCATGACATAGAAAGGGGAACTAAAAAGCGGTTGGGTTACAGAATACAAGAGTAATGAAGCTCAACGCTCACCAGAAATGTGTGAAGGTCCTAAACAAATAAGTGTCAGTGGAAAAGGCTTCACATACAGAACCTGCTGCCTGTATATAGGCACTGTGACCCATGCTGGCTCCTTCCGGTCTTTCAGTCTTGTCACAAAAGCGCAGTATTAATGTACTGCAAAGCTTCAATTGGTTATCAACTGGTTGTCTTTATATATCACATTCACTTTTCCCCATTTTTCAAAAAGAATGGTGCAGTACGTTAACAGTTCATGGTGATGCAAGAACAATACAAAATGTGTTACATCACAAACAATATCACAACAAGGTTTCCAGTTTAGCCTTTACAGTTTAGGAGCATCTCAGTGCGATAATGCCACCGTGAAGATAATATTAATCCCACAAGCTGATCATAGCAAATGAATCCGATGTAATTTCTCAGTGTTCTCGTTAGTCAGGTACAGTTTAACCAGGAATAGGCCGGTCACAATTTTTACAAAATCACAGAAATGCAATTATTTGAGATCACAATTAATCATGATTTTAATACATACGTTCACTGAGCAGTAAACGGTTCACTGAGACACAATGTGGATCTTACAATAACAGCCAAAACCTAACTTCTAAATTTGCGGTGTTTATAGGGTAATATTTTTGTCAACTAGTTTTAGTGTGTATATATAACTGGTTTAAGATATTTTCACTTCTTAGAAAACACCATCTACACATGGGTCTGTGTAACTATAGACACTATTACATCACTTAATGTCTGTATAGTATAATGTCTGTAATTCAGTACTAGCAAAAAAAAAAAAAAACCTAATCAGCCAATGTAGGTGGCTTCAGTGGCTTTTTTAAAAATTTTTTTACATAGAATGAACCAAAAACTGCCATCACAGTCACTGATATGAATTCACTGTAAGCTAAAACGTCATTGTGACAGGCCTATCCGGTGCCAGCTGGGAGAACTGCTTCCACAAAAACGGAACACTATAAGCAGCACATTTCTGTAGTGATGCTGAACTGATGAATGGAGTCATAGTCCTGGCTCAGTCCTGAGTCATGATAATCATTTCCTATTCCCTTACTCGGAGACATGCATGGTACATGGCAGAGCTCAGTGCAGCCAGAGCAGCAGCCTTTCTCCATTAGGTTTATGGAATATTCTGGCACAGTTCATTTAAAATTGCCAAAAAAAGAACAAACAAAAAAATTAAAAATCACACAACAGTATTATAGCCTTAAAATAAAACAGCCAATATGTAAACAAACAATAAAAAAGCAGTAAATTCAAAATGTATATCATTCAGGACAAGAGGAAAAACCACCAGCATATCACTGCTTATCTATAAAGTCTAAGGTGCTCTTCTCAGCATTCATCAAAGGAGTCTCTCACCCGCAGCAAAACAGAAAAGATACGAACTAGTGCATGTCATTTCAACTAAATGGGCATTAAATAATCTAAAATATTAAAAGTACAGTCTGGTCATTACCCAACATTACACTCAAACTCTACCATGAAACCTGTTCGGAATAAAATAGCAAAGCTGTCACTACTGAAATCAGGGCTGTCACTATTGATTATATTAGGAATCAAGCAATTATTTGGTAATTGTGAACATGCAATTTAGAACAGGAAACTAAGCACAATAAAAACAATCTTACTTCATATACGTGAAATCTAATTATAAATGTTAATGTGCAATAGCAAGATCCTGCTAGTGTGGGTTTCCTCCCTTTCAGTGATCTCCACAAAAGGGATTTGGGTGCTAACAGCTCCTAGAGAATGTTCAGCTTTATAATGACCTACAGATGTCCTGTGTATCATTTCAATTGAATTCAACCGACAGAGAATGTAAATAGTAATCAATTTTTTTTTTTGATGGAGGAACTAATTTGAATTTGAATAATTGTGACAGCCCTAGATAAAATAAATTACAACATAACAAATTTGAAAAACAAGTTTACAACAATAGGCATAGAGGGACCAAAAAAAGTTATAAAACTGTAAAGACACATTATTATTTGCTCAAACCATAAAACACAGGGGGAAAAAAAACTACATACTAAAACTGGTCATAAAAAACCCATTGCATGCTTCAAACCAGTGTATCAGATCCACACTAGTACCTGTAGTGGTGGTAGTAGTAACGTCTATAATAATAATAATCAATAAATATTACACCAATTATAGCTTTAAATAGTAAGACAGAATATGAAATGTTTAACATGGAAAACATGCCAGACTGGCACCAGAGTATGAGCAAGTAATATGACCTGTTTACAGCTGTGTGGCTTATTGGGCAAAAACTTTGGATATGATTGTCAGGTGTTCCACAAAAATCACATTAGCAATCAAGTTTTCCCCAGGACACCCAAAGTTCATCCTTTGGTTTGTTTTAGTAGCAATGCTGTGCACCAATGTGAGAAATAAAAAAATAAAATAAAAAAAACAAGTTTAATTTCAGAAATGTGATTATGACAAGCAACGGCAAGCATAATGTCAGTGCAGCCCACACAGATCCTTTGAAACCGATTCCCGTCAGGGAAGGATTACTCAATCTGAAAACCTGGACTAAAATAATCCCACCAAGATCCTGCAGCGTATGGGGCAGGCGGGGTGAAAAAATGGAAAGGGGGGATTAATAGTGTGTATATGAGGCGCTAATCTTAGCTCAAGTTCTCTGAAGATAAGCCTTTCCTGCCCAAATCCCCTCACAGCACTGTCTTAAATAACCTCCAGATTGTGTAACAGTCAATGTTTTACATGAAGATTCTCACCTGACAGTAGCAAAGCGAGGAGGGCAGGTAAGCTCACCCAGTGACACGCTTAAAAGGTGAGGAGTTGCGCATAGGCTAACGTTAGGAGAACAACACGGTGAACTATGGTAACAAGTAAAAAATGAAAAATAACAATAAATATATATATATATATATCCAGATGTAATAACAGTGCGATCCAGTGCAGAGCATACACACGTTTCTGCAGAAGAGGCATTTTCACACCTTAGCACATACAGTAGTAGCAATCATTAAGCAAGTCATTTATTGCTAATCCTGAACCACCTCAACCCTCACATTTAACGTATCCCCTTTACACACATACACACGCGCACACGCACACATACTATCAAAACGACGTAATTTTTTTTCTTCTGTTCACAGGTTAATGTAAGTTAGTCAGGCCTGGCGGTGCCTCGTCAAAACTTCCTGGTTAACAAACAGTTCTTAAATTAAGATTAGTGGCCTACGAGTGCCCTACTACAGGAACTGCCTATGATCTGAGTGGAGAAACGCAAGGCCCAAAAATAGCAGCCAAATCCCCCTGCGGGCGAGGGGCCTGGCTGTGGATGCTAGCGGCCTGCGCCAGGGATGCTCATGTTTTGTTCCTGCTGAACATGCGCTCGCCCCGCAGGGTGAGGTGCTGGAGCTGGTACTGTAGCACCTCGGTGTCTGCCGGCTCCCTGAGGCTCATCTTGTCCAGGTTGAGGTAGTCCAGGGACTTGGAGTGGGCCCGTTTCCCTTTAAGCAGGCAGAGGGGCAGGGGCCCGTGCAGAGCCTTGCTGGGCTCTCCAGCCGCCAGCGACCTGAAGCAGGAGTCGCCCGAGCTGGGCATGCGCCTCCTCCTGCGCCCGTTGACGGCCGGGATGTCGTAGGGCTGGTAGAAGCGGCTTTTGGCTTTGTAAATCCGCGAGGCGCGGTGCAGGCCCAGATCCGCCGGCTTTTTGACAGGACTGGGCAAGGCCTCTGTGTTGCTCTTCTCAGGACCAGACCACTTGTGGGCCAGTTTGAGAAGCTCCTCGCCAGTGGTGAAGCCCACCAGGTAGTTGGAGTTCATGTGGAGGATTTGGTATCCCGAAACAGTACTTTTAATAGGCGAGCAAGGGGTGCTGGAGCAGCGCGGTTTGTCGGCTTCGGGCTTCAGCGTAGCTTTGACCTCAGCAGCAGGCAAAATGGATATAGGTGCCCTGGACACTCCACTGACATCCATCTCCATCTTTAGTGACATGACCTGGTAAGACGAAGAAGAGGGAAGGAGAGGAAGAGAGAGAAAGAGAGAGAGAGAGAAAGGGAGGGAGAACCACAAATGAAACAGTCAGAACAAATATAATAAAGAGATTGACTCAACAGCTACATTTTAAATCATTCCCCCTATATTAAGGATAACATGTCACTAAGTGCAATCACATCATCTGTCGCCTTTGACTCATAAAGCCCTGAAGAGTGTCCGTCTGCTTGAATAACATGGACATATGGTCTGGCCTGTTGCTCTGCCAAACACATGGTCAATAACAACACTGACATGAAAAAACAGGCTTTTGGGACACAGGACTGAAACGAACACTCCAGAAAGGCCACAGGTGACATTCCTCTTCCCACAGAAACACTGCACATTTTATGTACAATTACTGTTTATTTGACTGTGCAAATAAAGACCTGCGCAAAAGTTATGGGCAAATTAAGTGTATACCCCTGCCCCCATATGAAAAACACTGTATTTAAGTGGACTCTCTGTAGAGGGTGTGTACTTATTTTCACTTTAAAAACCCACAACAAAACATGTTATTTGACTAGGGTGTTTGCCTTAAATCCAATTCTCCACCTCATGTTTCCAGCTCCAATCTGTTTCATATTCAAAGACAAGGCTTTGCCACTAACCAACCAAGAACTAGCAGAAAAACACTACACTGTAGCTCTCTCTGCAGGGTCAGGTAACATTCATATCTTGACATCGATTTCCATAAATCAGAAACAAATTGAAGTGCACATTCAGGACCAGCTCCTTCAAAATGGTCCTTCAAAATACCCATTAACGGAATGACTGCCATCAAACGGAATGATGCAGGCTTTTGTGTAAGAATGGCCTTTGAAATAAAATACAATAAAATGCCTTCATGTTCACACTGCTAGAAACACCCAGGTGAGCCGTCACATCACATGTGAAGCCATGAAGAGGAAAAACATTGTTAAACGGCCTTGGCTGCTGTGTTCCTGGGGCTTTTACACATTCCACTCTGCATTTACAGAACAGCATGTACTGTAGGCCAGTGGCTCAACCAGAGGACACGGCTCTTCATAAGACTAAACCTAAATCAATAGAAAAATTTTAACAAATACTAAACCCAAAATAAGATGCATTCAGTCGTGGGATGAGGCTGCATTTCCAACACCACACAACTGGAGACCTCCTGTCAAACAGTGGGCATAAAGCAGAGGGCACATCTACTGTACTGTAACACCCACCACCATCTAATCCAACATAAATCCACATTAATCTTTTTTTTTTCTCGTTTCAAGGCCTTTCGGCCATAGCTGCTACAGCCGAAGGAGAACAAACACACTGCATCATCATGAGCATCGAGAGGAGGCTGGATCCATGAAACAGACTGAGCTCTGCAGAAAAAGGTTATGAAAGTAATGTAATCAGAAGCTGTGGAGAAGAAAATCAAGCACAAAGCGAGCCAAGAAGCTTCCCTAGTCCTGCTACATCATCAAGCAGAAGGCAGTAATGGCTGCAATCTGTCCTAGCCCACCATTTGAGGAGAGGAGCCTCACTGCAGCTTCTAACAGCTCGTGCATGGATGTGGAGATGCTGAAGAAGCAGATTGATAGGGCTGATCGCCGATTCAGTGTTAAACGGATGAAGTTAAAAAAATGAATGAATGAATGAATGTGATTACATTACCTGCTCGTGCATCCGCCTGTCTGAGCCAGCTCCAGCTCGAGCGTCCTACACTGGGGATCACGTGACACGGTGAAGTAATGGCGATGGCCACGCTCGAGTTCGGTGCAGTTCACCCGCGAGCCGACTCTTTCGAACACCCGTTATAACGAAGGGAAATTCGAATCGGTTCACAAATCGATTCTTTAAAATGAACCCATTTTCCGAATGTTGTTCTACGGATCCGAAGCACGACTCGGTTCATTAAGTCATTGAGTCGATTCTCTTGTTCGGCCCGTTTGAATGAAAGCCCGGATACTATTTTGAGCCATTTTTTATGACCAGGAAAGACGACCCAAGATAGACAAGTATTGGGACACTTGACTATTCCACCAACAGGGACTTTAATGACATAGCAATCAAATACATAGACTTTAATATGAAGTGATAAAAAAAAATTAATAAAATGCCTATTTTTATAGTGTAAACCCTAAATATGCCCCCAAATATGCTCCCCAAACACTATTACATTTTAAACTCAGTTTAATACATTACTCTTAACGAAAATGTAAAAATAAACCCATGTCCCTACTGTACAGTTTACACTGAACTCCTGCAGTGCTAGAATGCAAATACCGATATTACGGCTATACAGACTGCACTGTAATTCATGCAGGGGCGTTTTCTTTGGTATGCGCTGTCCTTTTCTTTTGTATAAGCAGGGCAAATACAGTAATAATTTAATGTATTTTTAGTAATAAAAATACAGTAAAGTGTAGGAGTAATCACCAGTTATTTTTACAGTTCAATAATTTACTGTTCATCCGGAGGCGAGTTGTATTGTAATGACCCGCCGGTTAAAGCAGACACTGGTCAGCTACTGAGCTCAACAGCCTCTTTTATTTTAATTTACAGTAATAAAAATATAGAGCTTTAAAAAACGAAAAACAGGAGAAAAAACAAGCATTAGTAACTATCCCAAGGCAGCTTTCTTTGTGTTCTCTGGGCAGTAAGAGAGAGAGAGAGAGAGAGAGGACTTTTCCAGAACGGCCCTGAGAGATTTAAATTCAGAGAGATTTAAATTCAGTGCGGCAGAACGGACAGATTGCCAGTCCGCCCCTGTATACATGTTCGTTAAGGGTAATGTATTAAGCTGAATTTAAAATGAAATTAAAGTGTTTCGAATTCGGACATTTCTTCTTTAAATCCCTCTTTTTCTTTCTCTCTCTCTGTCTGTCTGTGTGTGTGTGTGTGTGTGTCTGTCTCTCTCTCCCTCTCTCTGTGTGTGTGTGTGTCTCTCTCTCTCCCTCTCTCTCTGGAAAAGCCCAGAACCGTCGGCCCGAGAGGCCGTTCTGCCGCGCACCGGACGGCCGTTCTGAGCTTTTCCAGAACGCACAGATTTCCAGTCCGTCCTTGTGCACATTTTCGTTAAGGGTAATGTATTACGCGGAATTTAAAATGAAATCTCTGAATGCAATATTGTTAAAGTCCCTGTTGGTGTAATGGTCAGGCGTCACAACACTTTTGTCCATATAGTGTAGCACTGACGCTGTTTATGTCTGAACTAGAAAAGGGTGTACTTAATCTGTATCCATACAAAAAAGATGTTTCGAACACCATGAGTGGCTTAAAGCTACCCTGGAGTAAACAGCCACTTAAAGAAAGTGTTTACATAATTAAATCATTAAAAGCAGTTACCAAGTAAAGGGAAAACATACTCAGGTATCGGTTTTATAAAATGCTCGTTTTGCTGCAGAACTGGAACTAGACCATCCTGATCCTACACCTGTTAGGTGCTATTCTTCTTTTTTTTTTAATTTTTTTATAGGTGCTATTCTTTTTTGGAGGAAATCCCTTTGCACTCAAACGAAATGCTAAAGCTCTAGAGATTGAAATGTAGTCAACAGCAAAGCTGGACCAACAGAGAAGGATCTAATTCCTAATAAATATACTCATCAGCAACAGTAACTATTTAAAATGTTTGAAAAAAAAAAAGTAATGCCATCCAAGTTGCATTTAAGTGCATGGAACTAAATGTAATCCACAGATGGTAGAGCCATCAGAATCAGTGTGGGGTTTGATAAATTGCCCTGGTGAACAGAGGAGGAGAACTCAGGTTGTCTTAGTAGCTGCTTTACTTATTTTTGCAGCAAAGCAACTCATGGGGGCAACTTCACAGAGACAGATGGAAACTGAACACTGACCTCAGGCCTGTAATCATAGCCAGCAAACATATAATTAATGACAGGTGCCACTTGATGCCACAGGACAGGATGTCTGAAGTGATCATGTTAGTGAGAAAATATCAAGTTACAAGCAGCAATGAGTCCAAACATTTTTGCCAATAAGGTGAAGGTTGGTGTCACACAGCAGAGCAGCCTGGACAATAATGCACCTATGATGCGCACACAAATGAACTTGCAGCAATTCAAACGACCCAGGGCAACGGGCATTCCTGAAACACTCCTCCAATCTGAAATACTTAGTGTTATAACACTGATATTACAAATCTTATGATATAATTATATCATAACTGTTACTGCTAGACACTTGGCCTGAGTCCATCTGGAGACAGGCAGACAACAAAAATGGTTACATTTTCATTTTCTTTGTACAGAAAATGGGATGTATAAAAAGCTTGAAAAAATTAAGGCGATATACAAAATATTGCTAAAGATAATAAAAGGTCCACTGTAGCGTTGTCTCTGATCAATAATATTTTTTGGTTGATATAACCCCCTTTCAGTCACAAGATTACTGTTTTGAAAGGGGTGGGATGGGGAACTCCACAGTTTAGGGGCATTTTTACTGAAAGATCTGCTGTTTGAGGACAATCTAGCGTAGGGGACCGAGGGTTGACTGGTGTCAGAGAACCTGAGGGTACGAGGGGGTCTATACGTATGGAGATCCTGAAGACATGTCGAGCTCTGACTATGAAAGGCTTTGAAATTGAGGGATTACCAACAGAACTGGTAGACTTTCAAAGATCAACCCTCTGTAACACCCGTCTCTACTCTGGGGAGGTGAACTGTGAACTGAACTGTTCATTCAACTCCAAGACCCTACAGAAGAGGCTTCTTAAGGAGTCTCAGATCCTTCACCATCTGCAGCAAGACACTACACATTTTCTACCAAACAGTGGAAGAGAACGCAATCTTCTGTCTGGAAGTGTGGTGGGCTGGAGGAATAAAGGCTGGGATACTAAGAAGTTGAACAAGCCGATCAGAAAGACTGGACAGGTCATTGCAATCAAACCAGACTCCCTGTCTGAGCTGGGAGCTTGATCTGACAGCACGAGCACCTTTAACTCTGGACTGATACAATCACGCTCAAGCATGGAGGGCTACAAGATATCTTTGTGACCATGTAACTCTTACATAAAGACTTCAGCACTTAGAACTCTCCTCTGGTTCTCACTGTCCTGAAACTTGAGTGTTTCCTCCTATTGTAAGTCGCTTTGGATAAAAACATCTGCCGAATGTAACTCAACTGCCCAGTACTCGGAAGTTGCACACTCCACATTTCTTTTAACTTTCCACTTTACCATAGTATTTTATGTATAACATTTATATATTTATACACAAACATACATAAATGAGTGGCCCTTATAGTCACACGTGAACATATCTCATACACAGTGTGAACAGTGTGAAAATCTTTCACTGCATTTAACCCATTCACCAAGTGAAGCAACGGGCAGCCAGAGACACAGTGTCCAGGGAACAGTGTGTGGGAACGGTATCTTGCTCAAGGGCACCTCAGTGGTGCTACTGACAGTCCTGGGATTCAAACCCACAGCCTTACAATTACAAGGGCAACTCCCTTACCACTAAGCCACCAGCCACCCCAAGAGGTCTGCCTTTTGTCAGGTTTGAATCCAGAACACTTAGGCACCAGCCCAATGCCCTAACCACTCAACGGCCAGGGGGGTAATAATATGTACTCACTCGTCTTACCACTGAACCGCCAAGGGGCGTACACGTGTGTGTGTGTGTGTGTGTGTGTGTGTGTGTGTGTGTGTGTGTGAGAGAGAGAGAGAGTGTCCTTACCCCTTACATGTATCTACATATTTGTCCCTCAAACGTTCATACTTATGTCTCGTCTCAGTGCCTTTATACTCAGCAATCAATAAAGTAAATATCTAATCTAATACCAACCAATACATGGATATAACAGAAGTTTCACCAAGGTTTATTCCATATATATATATATATATATACACATTTTACACAATCATGTTTGGTAAGGATGGAATAAAGTGGGACGAAAAATAGAATTCTAAGGCAGATTTTTCCTCATTTCCAGTTTGATGGGACAGAAAGGAGGTGCAAACACAGTGTAACTAAAGATATGTAAGAAAAATACTTTCATTACATTTTACTTTGGACCTTAATGTCTAAGCTCCAAAAAGTGCTGCATTCAATGTTCTGTAATAATTAAAATAGCTTTAGTAAAATGTTTTACATATCATGACAAAGTAGACTGTATACATCTGATTGTACATTCAAATATACAAGATATGCGTAACAAATTCCGTAACTCCGGTGAACAAGGAGTAAATGCTAAATCAGCTATGGCTGGGGCGATAACAGATCACGACAAGATCTTTTGGCATTTTACCATGAGTAAAATGGGATAAATCAAGGCCTGTAACGTTCAGTTTTATGTAACAGTGACTTGTCAATAGACCTTCAAGGCCTGCTCAGTTTTGTGGAATCTGTCATGGCTTTCTGCTCCTTCAGCGCAGCTGCTGAAGAGTCTTGGTTTTTCATCGTTACTGGTGTTGCAGAGAATGGCTTCACTTTACCATCACAACATTCTTCTTGAGAAGTCTTTTTGGTGGACTTGCCTTCAGTAGGCTCTACATCTGGTTTTGCTCCACTATGACCTGTCTGTTGTGTGGTGATATGGTAATCGTAATCATGAGAAGATACCTGGCTTGCCTTTGTTATGGTTTCAGGAGTACATATGTTTTGGGTCAAGACTTTAGAGCTTTGAGTTTGGGTTGTGTTAGCTGCTTGCATTTCCTTGCAGGCTGACTGTAGTTGGCCTTTATCACTGGGTCCTGGCAGAGGAGAGGTGGAGGTGTTGATAGCTTTAGAATGGTGAGGTTCTGCTTTGTTAGAGTGTATGGCTACTTTGCTCTCTGTAGCCTGCTGAATAGGCCTCTGATTATCTCCACCAGCACCGTGACCTTGGCCTGATCTGGATGCTCTTGAAGGAGGACCTCCACCATCTGGGGAAAAATAAAGCACACGATGTCAGTTTGATATGCATAAAAACACACATGGAACCCTTGATAAACTAAGCCACTTCAATCCTCCATCAAGAAAATCAAATGATGCATCGGTTCACAGGTAAACTATCTAACTAGCCCACATTATTCTCACACCATTTCATTCACTGATTTTTTTTTTTTAAATCAACAGTTTGTACACAAATATCAAACATGTCTTCAGTGTAGTCAATGTAGTTAATCAACCAAGACATTTTTGGAGTCCAAATCTGTTTCTTTAGTTGAAGAACAGACCAAGCAAACTTGGTGAACAGACCAAGCAAATAGTGATTCAAATCTTTTCTGTAGATACAGCTCCAGAACTTTTCTCAATCTGCTCAAACTACATCCAGCTCTTCATTAATGTTGCACAGAACATTCAGTGTGGTTTAAGACAACATATGACTGTGAGCTAGAACAGTATCAGGGTACTATGGCATACTGGGGTATTTAGAAATTCTGAAGATGTGATTTACAATACAGCCAGAAAAACAGACAATCCTTATTCTATTAAAACTGAGGTGGAGATGATACAGCTTTTAGATCTGTTTTTGCCACAAATACCATTATCTACCGTATACCTCAGTGAAATGGCAGGAAGGTATGAAGGTATGAAAAAGTGGCAGGAGAGAAAACAGAATCTGTTTTCAGTTAAACTGGGAGAAAATTACACCTAAGTAAAAAGGCTTAAAGTTATTTGTGCATCTACACTTTTAAAAATAAAGGTGCTAGTAAATCAGTGCATCTCATACTGGTTCTCAGGAATTCCCAGACGGTCAAATGCTTTTATCTCTCCCTGTGGGCAGTGAATTGTCAAAAACGTGTACGGCATGCGTGTCGCTGAGGACCAATTTGAGAACCACTCACCTAAAGAACCTTGAAAAGAGTTTGCTCGTTATAGTATTATTCTTTGTAAAGAAGATGCGTAAACATACCTAAAGCAGTTCGCTCTGGAGACTTCTTTGCCAGAGACTGAGTAAATGGACAGGGCAAAACTTTTGCAGGAGTGTAGGTGTTTAAAGGAGCTTTCTTTCCTTGAACAGCTATGGGACACACAATGATATCAATATTTACACAAGAATAAAATATCAGATATCAAACCCAGGAGATTTTTGAAAATATCCAGGATTGTGAGCCACAGTTGCCACGTCTCCTTTTTTCTGTACCTGGTGAGCACCCAGAAATGTCAAGCAGGGAGTCGTGGGATTTGGCGATTGAGGCGAGGAAGTCATCGACTTGTTTGAGGGACAGCGAATTGTGGAGGGTTTCCAGTGGGCAGATGGAGGGAACCATGGAGTATAACTCAAATCCTTAAATGAGAAATATAAAGCACACAGATGAACAATCATAACAGCAGCAGTAAGAGAATTCCCTTGAAGTAAGCATCAGCATTCAGCGCATTCAGGTCACAGCACACAGAGATATGGCGTTCCATTTCCCGAAAGAATGACAAGGAGCAACAGCACCATCAAACATGTGTTTGAGGTGGGCAAAATGGAAGCAGATGATCACACAAGGTACGGTACAACTCACTAAGAAGCTCTGCCTACCACAGAGTCATCAGCCAGGATGATACTACTGAGTGAGAACAATCTACTTACCTTACACACGCCACTTGCAAAAAAGTGATGTATTTTATTTGATTCATGCCTATTCATATTGATATTTTGAGTAGAGCACACAAATGTAAACCTACAACAAATTTAAGAAATAGCTACATTTTTAGATGGAAACAGCTAAAAATGTTAAATAAAGCTCACAACAGTTATCGATAAGCAACTACTAGGCAATTTCTCTCACTCTCTGCAGGTACTATTTTACATGAACACAAGTACAATAGCAGGAAATTCTAATATGCCTCATTGTTGGCAGCAAAACAATATATTAGCAAATAAATGAGCCCAAAACAGTTGTGGGAACTGGACTAATACCATGGAAATATTCCAAACAGTTGAATGTAATTTAGAGTATATGAGAAACAACATTAACAATATAATTTCTGCCAGGAGTTTCTGCTGAGCTTTTTGACTGGACAATTGGAATATTAGCATTACAGATTTGCCATGTTAAGATGGGTGAGAGAAGCTTAAACCAGACCACAAAGATTCTGCACGAAATCTTATACAGAGCACTCCAATGAGAGTTGGCCCTGTATAGGCTGGTTGGCATTTTTAACATACACTATGCAATACCAACATGGTGAAGTACAATAATGATAACCGTGTATAATGGTGGTGGATAAACAACAAAAAAACACAAACCTAATGCTGACAAAATCCAAAGAAATGTGGCCCCAATTTTTTTTTGAAACAATTGAATTTGAACCAAAAAAAAAAAAAAAAAAACTTACAGAAAGCCCAAACTAGGAATCACTAAAATATTTCTATGGTAGCATTAGGACTAGGGATCTACATTGTTACATATCTTGTTAGATAGAATTCTTAAAAAGGTTTGATGAATAGATATTTGGTGAACTGCAAGAAAGGAAGAAAAATGATTGGCATAAATTATTTCTAACTCCAATTAACCTTCCGCCCAGTCAGAAATGCATGTCTTTGAATTAGTCAGAAGCAATTTAGAAGATTAAACAACCAAAATATTCAGTTAGATTCAATGTCAAACTGTGTTGAAGTATTTTCACTGTTCTTTTTGGCATCTGCAGTGGTTAAACGAGTGGTTCAAAACTTGTGCTGACCACTACTGAATAGTAAACGTTGAATTTTTAGGTTCTCTGTCTGTATTTGCAATACCAGGTCTCAATTCCTGATTGGGGCTTTCATGTTAAAAAAAACAAAACAAAACTGTGTTTCAACTGTGTGCTCAAAAATGGAGTACTTTTGACAGTTGCTATGCAGTACAGATTTGTTTTAAATTAATTACTGTGATCTTAGTTATGCAGCATTAGAGTATTCTGGAAGACGTATATTAATTTGCCAAAAGAAATTCAGTGGCACTTCTGTTGAATTCATCAAATTCAGAAACCAACACATGCCTTTAAAGAGTATTTCGCCCTGAAGTTAACCTATGGCGAATCTTAGTAACTTGGCTAAGATCCACAGTTGATTAAGGACTTTTTTTCTGAAGCACACAATGTTACTGTACTATTCCCTAAAAGGAGAAAAATAAAAAGGGACTGAGAACATGGTGAAGGTTAAAATTGGGGCTAAAATCCAGAAATAAGGGAGCTGACGTCTACAAAAATCAGGAATAAGAGCCAAAACAAAACATCAAACAACAGTTAAACAGAATAGAAATAGGGAAATTAAATGATAGTTAACACTTACCACAGAACATACTGGGAAACACTGACCCATTTAGAAAAGCAGATTAAAAACACAACAAAACAAAACAAAAACAAAAAAAGAATAAAAATGCTACCAGACATCTAGAACTTCATAAAACAACTACAGTCTCAAAATAATTGTAAGAATTTTTTTACACGTTGCAAATATTTATAGGGAAAATACGCTTAATTTCATACTAAATAATGCCTACTTAAACCTACTGAACACAATATTTACTTTGATAATTTAACTGTTTACCTTCTGCATAGTTGAGTTTTAAGACCTGAAATTGTGTTACAATATTATACCAGTTATAACAAGTAATGACTTTGTACAGATATAGAAAATAAGGGACAAAATTAGATCAAAACAAGTTAATTTGTCCCTCAAAAAGAAACAGCCTTGACATACATTTGATATGTGATCTATAATGCACGCTTTCTGCTTCAGCATTTCTTTCACCACATTTGAGCAACAATTTGTTCCCCCCTGCCCAGAGAATCTGAATTTAATTTAATGATGCAAATTGCATCATACCTAACTAAGTCAAAAACATGCCTAACTAAAATGAATTCAATTCAAGCAATGGAATACTGAGCCTTGTTAACATCACTGACGCTGCACAAAAAAAACAAACAAAAAAAACCCAACTAATCCAACTTTACATCACCTTCTACCACATTACGGTGATCATTTTTTTAGTCATTTGAATCTTGTTGTCGGTGATATGTAACAGAACTTAGCGAAGGAAATAGGGTTGGAAAAAGCACATGGTCTCTGAAGTGTTGCACGAGCATTTCAGCCATCTCAATGTTCATGGCCACATTCCATGTGCACTGCCCTGGAGTTAGTGGGAGGGAACTGAGGGAGGAACTCTAAATAATGGGGAGGGGGGGGGGGGTGACGGAGAAATAGGTGTACTGGGAATTAACGAAAGCAAACATACCATTGGTTGGGTGTCGCGCAAATGAGATAGAAAATCTTTTTACAGCAGAACCACGCGTGGCCTCTGAGAAAGAGAAAAACAGGTACCTGAAATGTACAACAGCTAACAGAAAGAGGGGTTAGAAAAGGGTAGAAGAAAGCAACTGTTACAGGACATGCAGGAGAGAAGGGTAAGGAAAGGAAAGGAGTGCTTCTTTTAGTGAGTTAGAGGTGTTGGGATTCTGTCAGGCAAAGTGATGCCAAAAAAAAAAAAAAAAGGTTATCTGCTTTCCACTATGGTTATCTGCTTTCCAAAATGTCAGGATGTGTTCGCATTCTGATTAGAAATACATAAGCCAAGAGTACGCTGATGTATTAGGCATTCTATGGATAGATTCATGAATACAAATTCTCCCCCAAACTGCATAACCGCCACCTAATCCAGCTTTCCATCTCAAACCCTTACAGAGTTCTGCAGACTCAGGTTTTCTAATATTTAAGCCTCCTCAAAACTCCATCCACAGTGCTTGATTTATTTATCTTCACTGATACACATTCACTGCGGTCCTAAATCCTGGACAAGCACAACTACACTGCCCGGCCAACGAGTTGCACACAAGCCTTTCACTGGACCGCCTTGGCATTGTTTCGACAATCTTATGCAACATTTTCATCCAGAGTTGCATTCATTTTTGGTCGAGATCTTGTATTGCGACGGGAGAGTCGAACCACTCTGTGAAGGCTCCTCCAGCACATTACAAGAACTTTTAATGGGCTAAAGGTCAGGACTCTGTGGCGGCCCATTCATGTGTGAAAATGATTCCTCAAGCCGCCTGAGCCGTTCTTTTACAATTTGAGCCTGACGAATGTTAGGAACTGGGGTTGCCTGGAATATGCCCATGGTATCAGGGAAAATCCACTGATGGGATAAACTGGTCATTCAGTACATTCAGGTATTCAGCTGACTTTGCTGAGCTTTGACCTGACACTAGATCATAACACTGCCTCTAGAGGCTTGTATAGGGGGCACTGTGCATGATGCTTCATGCATTTCCCTGGAATTGGGTAAATCTGGACTCATAAGACTGCATCTTTTTCCTTTGATCCAGAGTCCAATCTTTATGCTCACAAGCAAATTAAAGCCTTGTCAACAGATCAGCCTCTATAAAAAGTGTTCTTCCAGTAATTTCAGCAAACTTCTAAGTTGATTTATTGGCTTGATACAGGCCAATAATTAGACCCTTCTGAAACACATTTTTTCCATGACCGCAGATACTGCTACTCACTGCATCAGTTGAGGCTAAAAGAATTGTTTCCAGCTGAAACACACTAATCACTGCAGGAATTATAAAGTCATAGGCTCACAAGTATTTGCTTATTTAAATCCAAACAACAATTTTTATCTTGGCCAGGCAGTGTATCCATTGCTATTTCTACTGCTCATCATCAACCATTATAAAGGTAAAGTCAAACCTTCGACTCCTGGCCTCTCACTACTAGCAGGAATTCGTTGTTTTTCAAGGAAATCTCAATGCAATCTGTTTTTGATCTATTAGTGGCTCCACCTGTAGCAAAACTATACAAAATTATAGTAAAAAAAATAGGATAGCGTATCAAATCTCCACAATAATCCTGTAACATTTAACAAATAACTAGAGCTTTCCATTACTTTTGCATCATGGTCACGAGTACAGCAAAAAAAGTTCTTTCCTGATTTGCCACACTGATATAAAAATAACATTGCTGAATATTTTAGCATAAGCCAAGTATTATTTGTTACCTAAAAATATTAAGTGTCTCATTTGTTATAAGATTATGCTATAACTTACATACTAAACATATACTTAAGAATCATATTTGTCAAAAATAAAGTCACTGAATTCATTACTGTGTAAACTAATTACAACTTTATATAAGCTTTTTATGTAATATTAAACTCTACAGGTATGTGGTTTTTGAGCCAAATTACATTTCATCGTATATGAACGTAGCACTATAGAGGTAGTTTTTAAGATATTAGATCATCTAAAAAAATAAATAAATAAATAAAATCGAATGTAAAAAAAAACAATACAAAAAACAAATAAAAACCCAAAGGAAGCAGTCTGAACTAAACGGAATGTTCTAAAGAGACGTTCAACAACTTTGGACACAACACAAACTATTACAGTGTCAAAACAAAAAAGGTGGAGTTCTCAGGATTCCTAAGAAGACGGGATACAGTTTCATTTTTTTTTTTTTAATAAGATGTGTGCGCGTGTTTGCACATACCATCTAAGAAGCCAGAAGAGGTCAGCTTTTTACGGTGTGCGCGAGCATAATCTTGTAGGTTAGGTGCGCTGGAGGAGCCTCCCAGCACCATGGTGCTAAACAGGCCAGCACAATGAGACCCTGATGGAGTTAGAGAAGATACATACAGCCATCGTGTGTTCCACGAGCCACACCTGGGAATGCATGCAGCATGCATTTCTAGGAGATTCTTGCCACAGAGAGACTTGTGCAGCCTCATTAAAAGCATCCCATAATGACAGTAATGTCATTTGTCATACTGACAACAAGTAACAAGTACAGAAACCTGCCTTTCAGTAGAACACTGTGCTTCTTGTGTTCATTATATGTTTTCTTCATGTAATACCAATACTAAATCTATTACATACTGTAACAACATCTAGTAATATTTTACAATAAAAATAATACATACTTTGTCCACTGTAAATGAACGGCATATGAGGCTTGCTAGTAAATACAGTTCAATTAATTGGGAGTTTGAAGTGGGGAAAAAACTGAACTGACACTATACATTCACATTTGAATGTTTGTTAATCTTCCTTAAGCAATAAAAGTTTGACTGAGCAAGTAAGTAGTCAAGTCACACCTTTAACGTAAGCACTCCCACAACTGGCAGTTGAGCTATGTCAACAGATCTGAATGCAAAGCTGGCTTACCCTCCACTATATTTAAACACTGCCTACTCTGAAGTGAACATTCACAAAGGACATTACCAGCATGTATGAGAAATTGAGTCAGCACTGTATTAGGTGGTTATGTGGCAAAAATCTTGGTTGAAAGTGTGCTCAGATTATTCCAATTGATGATATTACTTCAAATACCACATCACACCTTTAGTTATTGATCATTGGGTGCCAGGGGATCAACAGAGAGAAGCCTGTGCAAAGAAGGCACTCTAAAAATGCTAAAAGAGGCACGAAGCCATCACACAGAGCAAAGAGTTGAAATGGAACAGAACAATATTACGTCATGTCTTCACTTATCAGTTCTTGGAATTACTTTTTTTTTTTTTTTTTTTTACAGCAAAACAATTTTTTTTTACCTCATGAAGTTTAATTATGTTTAATTCTTCTTTACTTATTTTCATTGCAAGAAAAAAAAAAGTCAACTTACCCATTCCAGTGGTAAGCTTCTGTTCTGTGTGCAGTCTGCCTGGCCTTGCGTGACTGTTGTTCTCTGAGAGAACCTGGAAGAGCACAAACACAAACATTAGCCATGCAATAAAAAGAGCACATGGACAGGAGGAAAAAATAGCCAGAAAATCAACGTTTAGTTCAAACAGTAGGCCTTTTCCAGATAGACAGATGTTAATAAGCAGCACTGAGAACATGTTAGTGAAGAAGCCGACAAAGACAACATAAAGACAACGTGGAAAATAAATGGATCATGCAACATCCCCATGGCCACAAAGTCCATTCCACGTGAGACGTCTGACGGCAACAGCACGAAGCACAAGACAAGGCTGAGGTCAGGGATGCAGAAGGGCATGAAGACAGACATGGCAACAGTTTGCAGAGATTCCACAAATCAACACTGCATGACTTGAATCAAACACTTTTCACCTGTGTTGGAAAACAAAGGGAAGAAAAAAAAAAAAATCTCACAGGCTTTTTAAAATATGTTTCTGCTGAAAATGTTAATTTCACAGTTTCTTGCAAAACCAAGGCAAACTTTGGAATGGCTGGATCCTCTCTGATTTGACAAGGGAGACCATGTGGAATCCAGTACAGAATCCCAGGGACTGGAATGGTGACAGCTGGAGGTGGGATGGTGGAAACAGGACATAATGGAGAACTACGAAGCCACCCTTACACCTGCCAGGGCTTACCTGAGGCCCAGAGCAATCTCTGAGCAGAAAAAAAGGCCCAGGGGTCTAAAACTGAACAGTGGATAAGTAATTATACCAGCTACAGCTATGAGTGACTATGGCTTATCTTACAAACAATTTTGAAGCTACTGAACACATTATGTTGACTTTAGAAATGCCAGCATGCTACAGTATCAAAGTAGGTTACATTACATAGATTAATTTGAACAGAAAAAGTCTATTTGACTAGACACGGTCATTTAAGATTACACAGAAAACACTGTATGATTGTTGTATTTTAAACACAATGACACTCTTGATTTTGAGACCCACAATAATCATATATACAAAACCCACACCACACTAGTATCATTAACGGGACAGAGACAGTAACTCCCTTGTCTGAAGCCTTACCTTCACCCAAACTGTGCAGGGTGAAAAAATCTTTTTTTTTTTTTTTCACATAAACTTTTGGATGATAAGGATATGAAATGTAGGCGCATCAAGCTACATTTCTCCTAGTGGAGGACAGTGATCAATGAGCATTTAAAGAGTGCCAAAGCAGAGATGGACTTCAGCTCTGGAAGAGGCAAGAACCAGGCAACTGGAGGGATAAACATCCACCCAAGACACAGTTTGAAAAACCAATGCCACCAGTCCTAATGCAACCCAGAAGGTAAAACTGTTACTGGACACTTAAATGGAGCAGGTTGCAAAGGACAGCTAATGAGTCAGCAGATGAATGAAAAGAGCTACCAAGATAAATATGGCTAAATGAGGATGTACAGTAGATAAATCACAAAGGTGCTATTCTTTCACAGTGCCTCAAACAGAATGGTTGTTAATTTAGTTGCTCTAGCAGAAAGCAAAAAGGACAGAAGCTAATGTAGTAAGTGCTAAAGAAATTTAAACCCAAGTTTCAATACCTTAAACAAGGGAATGTTGCGAGTTAGATTAATTAAAGACAGCAAACTGTTTGGGAGTGTCATATTAAAGGCACTGTAAAGGAAAGGTGCGGATGGAAAACATGTTACTGCAAAACATGGCAAGGAAAATGCAGAACAGTTCACAAACATACCTTAAAAAGGAATTCAAAAGCAGTACATAAGAGCATGTGGTCCATGAAAACATAAGACTTGTTTTAAGCATTACCACAACGCATACGACTAAAGACGGAGTCTACACTTCAGCGTAAAGCAGTGGTGGGTTCTGGAGGCCCAGACTCCTGTAGAGATTTCCTGCTCAAACACACCTGACTTAAATTAAAATGGTTTTGTAGGTGTGTTCCAGCAACGAAGAACATGAGGACCAGCTGGGCTCCAGCCCTCAGTTCCCCATCCCTGGTATCAGGAGAAACATGATCTGTGGTAGTGATCGGCAGGTTTGCCATAAAACCTTAAAAATAAACTAGTAATGTAACTAAACAAGTCAGTTTTCAGAGGTACACCACACAACACAGAAGTAGGAGGGGAAAAAAAGTTACAAAATGACAAACATGCAACTTGACCCAAAACCCTCCAATGTTAGTTACAGCTCATGACACTGAATGAGTCTTAAAAGTTGGTCATCGGATGAAACAAACCAACCTCCCTTTGTCTTGAATTCCTCTTTACACGGAATGTAAAAAGTAAAAATCAAACAAAAACGATAAAAAAAAGTACTCTCTTTTGATTGATCTGCTGATTAGGTGTCCTTGCTGACTGCTGTCAAGTTTCTTGGGTGCGCATGAACAAGGAGTTAGCGATTGTGAAGAATGAATTAAATTTGTAAAAACCTGTTGCCATGAGCCAAAAATACTGGATGTGAAAGCCAGTGATTTGGGGGAGACAGGGGAGGAAGTTATTTGGTCCCCTGATCTGCGTCTTCGACGCCCAGTACCAACACCACAGGTGTAATGTATCCAGGTACCAATTGACTCAGGGCTAGACACACTCAGGGGGCTTTCTTCCTGGAAGTGAGAGAGGGGGCAGAAACAGCACAGTCATGCAACATTAACAACAGTCCAGCTACGTGTCCCATCAACATTCACAAGGTATCCCCTTTGTTCAAGGAGGAAAAACACAAAAAAAACGTATTTGTGGTCATACTTTGCCCGCAGAGGTCTTGATAAAGTCTGTCTGCAAAGGGGACTAAAGAAGACAACAAAATAAATAAAAGAATAAATAAAATTGCATTTTGGCAATTAATTGCGAGATTTCCAAATACACACATTTGCCTTTTACAGACATCTTTGGAGACACTTTTCCTCTGTGTCAGCTTACATGAATCAGACCCATCCGGCCACATGTTTATTTCTATTCTTAAACCAAAGCTTAAGTCACAGCTCGGACATATAAAAACGGAACTATGTTTTAAAAAGTAAGGATTAAAACCTGAACCTAAAACATAAATCACAGATAATACAGTTAAAACGGACACAATCAAGACATACAGTATTTATTTAGTATTTGTTCCTCACTTTCATACAGGAAGAAATACTACACAGAATTTATAAATTGCCTGTTTAAAATAAATGGTGTGTTTATTAATAAATGCATTGCATTTGCCAACATTATTCTATTTCTAGCTTAAAAGTATTTATGACTGTCATCTGATTCTAGACCAAAAATCAGCCAACTGTCAAAAGGAAAAGATTCTTCGTAGTTAAGAACTTGTTTCTTTGCTGTAGAGCATGCAGGCTGGGGTCTGGTGAAATGACTGTTTAGTGTATTACTGTGGTAGAAAACGGATTTACTTCACACAAGATCAAAAACAAAAAAGGAACAATAAGTCAGCTGTACAGAAAAAGCCAACCAAAAGAAGACCAGTTCAGATTGCTCTAAAGTGATGGGGAAAAGCTCAAAAGAATAGTTTTTGGAAGAAAAAAGCATCAGTGCTGCAAAACTGGCACAGTAAATATGATGACAGCAACACTTTAAAATTGCTAGACTAGCCATATTTCTTAACAGTTTTAAACAGTAGAATTGCCACATTTGCATACTGCCATATTTGCAATTAAGAGCAAAAATCTTAAACACAACAAATAAAATGTGCAGTATTTGAACACAGCTGTTCACACATGTAGACAGTTTGTGAAATTCTATCAACACAAATATGTTTTTACTATACATTAACAAAGGTGATTTAAAACAACCTACGCATTTTATCAGTAAATTAATTTAGTGTTTGCACTCTCTTGTTAATATTATATACTCATTAATAAACTTATTGTGGAGGCAATTAACTTCAAAATCTATCCACTTTTGCAGAAAAAAAGTGCGATTTTACAAAAAGAAATTTCTGCAAGTCACAGATCAAATTGTATATTCCCTGTTTAAAGATTAAACATTTTATTCTGTTCTTGCAGCATAAAAACAACTGACATCAAAACTGAGCCAGATGCCACTTACTTCTACAGAGCCGATCTTCTTGGAGCGAGGAAGTGGGGATTTCCTGTGAATGTAGATGGGGTCTGACACCATCGGTCGAAACATCACGAGGGCTCGGTCTGGCTCGTCCCGCTTCAAACTGCTGGACTCCTCGTCACTGTCATTCTGTGACTTTTTCTTGGAGCCTTCGTTCTGAAAGAAAGTGGACATGAACTCACTACATATTTCGACATTTGACTTTTTCCCTCATTACCAATCAAGTACTGAGAAAGCTTTCACAGACCACAGGAATTACAACTGCTTGTACTTCATGCAGTCATTGATGTATGTCGCTCTGGATAAGAGCGTCTGCTAAATGCCATAAACATAAACATAAACATACACACACACACACACACACACACACACACACACACACACACACACACACACACACACACACACACACACACAAATAATGTGCAAAGGCACATTTTAAGGTTTGTTGTATTTCTTCTTAATTGAGAAAACAAGAGACTGAGATTCTGTACAGTAAAAGTGGGTGGATGGTGAGAGGGAAGACAGGCAGAGAGAGGGAGGGAGAGAGCCTGAGAGAGCGAGAGGGAGAGAGAGAGAGAGCAAGAGAGAGAGAGCGAGAGAGAGAGCGAGCGAAAGAAACCTCTCTGGATGCTGGTCTGTAGCCAAATCCGGATGGCAGGTTTTTGTCATCCTCACAGCCTTTCGCTCCTGGGCTAAAATGCAGCTCCACATGAAAGCGTTCCTCTGATGAGGGGTCCTAAAACCAGACAGACACCGTTTGCCCAAATGTATCTGAATTACCTAAGCCATCAACCAAATACCAACCTATGTCACCACCCAGGGAACAGATGGACAGATAGACGGTTACCTTGTTAGGGTCCTCATACAGCATGATCACAATCTGAGTCATGTAGTTCAGCTCACTGACAACTTTGAGGTAGTCCATGGCCCTTTTCCACTGCTCATCTTTGGTCTCCTACAGAGTGATTACAGCAGCCCAAAGAGAACAAACAGTTACCACAACTTAGCAGAGTTTCTCAGACTAAACAAAATGTAAAACAAAGGTCAAAGAAGCCTAATGTTGTTTCTTTAGTAGTCATAAATAACTGGCTTTGTACAATATGGGCATGAAACCATTAAAGTTTCCTCTGCTCTGCATTTTTCCATACATTCTGCATATTTGCACACAATTGTCTGCAGCTAGAATACAGTATCTACCATAATACTGTACTCATTCAAACTAGCTGTTGATTGCACTAAATGTTATCTCGTCCTGTTGTTTTGGTGCACTTGTGTTTTTCTTGCACTCTCTTTCTACTTGCACTCTGTTTATTTTGTCCTGCTTGCACTTGTTGTGTTTCTGCTCTTGTGTTGTGCATTATGGTCCTGAAGGCACACTGTTTCGTTTCACTGTGTACTGTGTGTATATGGTTGAAATGACAATAAACCTACTTGACTTGAAGCTTCACGAAAAATTGACTTCAGTACAGACTATTTATACTCTGAGAATTTATACTCATTCTGAGAATTTATTTGAGGATAGTCAATTTATTTAAGAAGACCTACATCACAGAGGGCTCCATAGCGCAAGATTGAGAGGAGAGAGTGCACGTGACTCTCGCTGGTGAAGTAGAGCCTTGTGCGCACATGACGCTCTGGAGACATGACACCTCGGGAATACCTGAACATGACAGGAGTAAAATTTATTCTACTTGACATAAAATTACAACCAAATGATCAGCAATCAATCAACGATTTTAACTTTTAGTGCAAATGTTCATGTTTAGGCAGTATACTCTATATATGAGGTAAACATTAGTTCAAAGATGAATGCACAACAGACAAGCATCTGGCAGGGGCTTACACTGGGTGAAGCTTGTTGACAGTGTCATCATCCTGTGTCCTCTGGAGGTCTGAGCGGATCTTGCGAATGAGAGGTGTACAGTAGCCTTTGGCAATGTCTAGCTTCTCAGCTTGAGAAATACCATATTCCTGTTAAGAAAAATTTTAAATAACATTCAATAGTAAGAGAGTACATGATAGACAGCTATCTACTAGATATCTTACTTGATTGCTTTGAAGCCCCATTGGATAGAAGAATTGCTACCCATGTCTAGATAGCTTACACTATACAATCATTGATTAGAAGTTAGGGTTAATTAACAAAAATCTCACTTGTGGAATGACAATGTCGGCCAGGGCCTTGGAAAGGCGGTAGATCTCCATCGTGTTGTCCAGCTTGAGCGAACTGTTGTGCTGTACGTCATACTTGATGCAGTCGTAGATGTCTGGGATTTTGCTGATGTTGTAGCGGCCATTCTTCATCTTAAAGTCTTTCTCCAGTTTGGACCAGCGGCGCAGCATCAACTCCAGAGTCTCACTGTGGTACAATTGAATGTCTGAGAGAGCAAGAAAGAAAGAGGCTTTATTACATCATGGACTAGGACTACCTAATGTTTATAAACAGTTGCTTAGATCCCATACCTGCTGATTTGGGGTCCTCCATCCTCTGTCTAATCTGCAGGGTCAAGTTCTGGATTAGGGAATACACCTTATCACACGTTGTCACTGGATTCTTGATCATCTGCATTGACTTCACCAGGGATGTGCTCGTTGTGGGGGCCAACTATGAACAAAAAGATGATTTTTTTTTTTTTTCAACAGCATGATGTGATTATGTAATCAACTGGAATGGGTAAAAGGAGATTTTAAAATATGCATTTCATCAAGGACATGAAAACTGCATTGAAAGCTTTGAATCTGAAAATGCAACCCTCAAAATGTACTTCTTCAAACACCAAAAATTTTTAAATTGTTTTTCAAAGACATCTTTTAAAAGGCAGTGCCAGGGTGTTATTTAAGAACCCCTCGAGCTTTGATTTACTCTGAATAAAAAAACCTTAATGGTTATACAGCTTTTTGAAATGTGGGATCACTCACTTTCTCATAGTCCTCAGAAGTGAACTCTCGGTCCTTTTGCAGGATCTCATGGAGCCGAGCTTTGACTTTCTGCTGGCAGCTATTGAGAGAGTCGCTGTCGCTGTCCAGCAGGCCATTCATGTTGGCACTCTTCACCATCTGCACTAGGATAGGGGTAAGCTCACCCTCCAGTGCCAGAAGACCCTGCAAATATGAGTAATTTAAGAATTGCATATAATAATCATACAAACAACAAAAATAAATACACATGTTTGTCACAAAATACAACCAAAATGTGAATGCAATGCATGTGAATTTAATGATCAACCTAGTCTCGCAACTGCACATAGACTCACCTCCGGACTCCACTATCCTAATTGGCAGGGTTTCAGAGTAAAGTGAAAAAGGGGTCCTGTCAGGAAGCTTTAGCCAAAAGAGAATGTGCAGTTCAACTCTGGCTCAAGAAGTGGAATTACACAGATTGTTAGAGCTCGCTATGATTGCATGACAGCTGAAATGACGTTACTGTGCTGGCAAAAATTATTTTAGCACATGCTTGAGGCCTCTGTCTGACTGTTGTCATTGTTAAAGAAATGCTCCTAATATGTTTTTTTTGCAATCCAGCAGCAAGTTTTTGTCTGTTTTTCAGAGACACAAAAAACCGGCCACCACTAGCATCCCTTTAGTAAACTGAAAGAAAAAAGCTCCTTCCTCTTGCTAATCCCTTTTTAGTATACTAGACCATTGCTACAATGTTAAATCTGTGTTTGGGCTGAATGTATTAACATTTAATCCCCTTAAAAAATCCTATCATAAAATAATGAACATAACAGTGATCAGAATAACAAACATTTTAAATGTATTTACTTAATAATAAATCGTTTAATTATTTAACTTATTCATCATATTTACAACATAATGTTAATTTCCAGTAGCAGTTCTATGAGATTTCCAGTGTTGTGTTAGTGTCAAGCTGGCAAGTACAGACAGTTAAAGCTTGATGACTTAGGTCACTTTGTATGTTGCGGTTTTAAACACTTCTTTAGAGAGTTTAACTTACAGTCTGGCTGAATATAGCCCAGAACCTAAATACCGATTAGACAACAACGCCGTATTATTCAAGCATTACTCAAACCTTTTTCAGACTGCAATCATGTTCCAGGGACACATAAGTGATCATTCATTCTTCCTATTGTAAATGTATTGAAAAAAGTATTGCATCAAACCAAATTTTTAGCCTCCCACCCAGCTGGTACACTAGTTTAATAAATAAAACGACTAAATTGTTTTGTCCTGTTAGCACATGCAAAAACAATATTTGAAAACCAGTTTTTAACTGCGCTCAGACTCCCAGGTACACATAAATAGTGACTGTGATTTAGTAACCAGAACTGCAGATCACTAGTTAACTCCACCTTGGCAAAGGCAGCCGCAGTCATTTGAACTCGCCCCTCATCAGAAGCGTAGATTTTCAGGTCATGCCGATATGTGCTGTGTAGACGCAACAAGCCACACCCAGGGAAGCCTGCATAGTCACCTGTGATAGACATTTTGACAAAATTACTCCAAACCAAGACGATCCTTTAAAGCAGAAAGCACAACTCTAAGTTCAGGAAAATACAGACTGCTGGTTCCAGGTCTATAGTTCTGTGCAGAAATAGGTTTACTCCCTCCGGCTTTGAGAATAAACAAATGATTTTATCATCATTACTTTTATCATCATTACTATTCATGCCGCATGAACAAAATAATAATTTTGTTTAATAATAATAAAACAGGATTTGTTTATTTAAATACATTTGGTGGCCCATGTTTTAACAGGCTGTGTAAACTTGTGACTTGTCAGTGCTTAAGGAACAATGATCAGGACTGGAAACTGCCATGCAAATTCCCCTTATTCATCAGACCCTGCTTGGTCAGCTGCACCTGGAGCAGCAGGGCTACATATTATACTAAAAAAGGCCTAATTTGCAGCCTGAAAAGAGTGTCAGATGAGCTCTTCTGAAACTTTATCAGTTGTACAGTTGTATGCACATATCATTTATAACTTAGTTAGAAGCTAGACACATATATACGTACGTATACACATATACAGTACTGTGCAAAAGTTTTAGGCACCTATGAAAATTGTTTGAATCTGTTTATATCAGCAGTGGGTTTC
>JBBJLS010000036.1:3894001-3924777 GCA_037577275.1 Bryconaethiops microstoma
TTAATGTTTTAACACTAACTTAACACTACTGTCCAGTAGTAAACAGGTTTTAAGTATAATTTTCCCAGGTGCCTAAGCCTTTTGCACAGTACTGTATATTTATTTATACACACACACACACAACCACACACACAACCACACACAACCACACACAACCACGTGTGTTTGTGTAGGTGTGTACAATGTATAAAGTAAATGAATGACCAAAAAAAAAAAAAAGCTTAGTGAGATTCAGGCTGCTCATGTGATGGTACCTTGTCCTCCTGGGTACATGCACCTGAACGCTCGACCCAGCTCCTCCGCCTGAACTCTGCCTGCCGGAGTCAGCTCCCCACCCCACTTCAACACCAGCAACAGAGACGGGTCATCCCGCCGCACGTCTGAAAGCACACAAAGCCACCTTTGCATAGCACGTGGTAACAATCAAGTCTACTACAGATACAAGCAAACTGGCATCAACAACAAAATTTTTCTATATATAAACTACACAAAAATGCCAGACTAAAGATGTCGTAACAGACCTCATAACAGGTCATTACCTTCTTCTTCACTTGATGTTTTTGGGCAACCATGGGGGAGATATGTTAGCTGTACCTTGCGATTGATACCTGAAAAATGGCCATACCTGAAACAAGACATAAGAAAATTTGAGTACTGTTAAAAAAAAAAAAAAAATCATTTGATACAAATATTAAAAATAACCACACTTACATCTCTAGGACGGTTTTGAGTTGTTCAAGTTTGGCTTTGCTTTCTTCGATTTCTGTATCATTATTCTGCCCAAGTTCAACCAACAGCTGTCTGGCAATGTCTAAAACTTCCTGCATAAATATAAAGTATACATGTAAATGATATTGAACGTTGTCTTTCATCAATAAAGGAACACATATATCTAAGTAATAATGGATTATCCAGCTGAAACTTTATTTTTTACCTGAAGTTGCTTTGGCTTTTTTAGTTTCAGTTTTCCACTTTTGTAGCCTTCATATTTCTCAAACAGATCGAAAAATCTGAAAGAGATGTTATGAGCCATATTAACAGTGTGGACGTTCCATTTAATTTCACAGTAAAAACTGCAAAAGAGATTTTGCAAAAGAGATTTGCTTCTGAGCTCCATGGCCAACAGCAATGCTAGCAATAGCTCTATGTTAGCTGCAAGCAGGTTGCACTGGGTGACTAAACACGGTGATACGCATGAAGTAAAAACCAGCACCTCTGATGTCGAACCTCCATTTTCATCTTCTGCTTGGGGGTTCTATCTCCATGTCGAATCACTGCAATAACACATCTCAGCTCCATCCTATCAAAAATGGCATAGAGCAGTGAGAAAGAGGTGATTAATGCTTCTGAAACAAGTCCCAATCAAAATAGAACAATGGAAACTTCAGGGCTAGGACAACATGAAAAACATGCTTTTATTGCAGTTAAAACCTCTTGTTCAGTGGATTCTTGTAGAATTGGTTTTGAAAGTCACTACAATAATGAAGGATCTTACAATATACTAATCTATTAATGAAGAACATACATTGTCCCCGAAGTGGTGGGAACTATCGGGATATCCTCTGCCTCTAAAGGGATAGACCATGGAATCTGGAACTGAGGAGCCAGCTCTCTCATGACAATATTCCTGAGAGGGAAAAAAGGAACATTACAAATCCTTGTGTCCACACAAATATCGTTGCAGTTTAATCCTGTGCAGGTAAAATGAGGTAACATGAGATTAACATTGTATAATATAATCCAGCTATTCTCTGTGTGAGCCGACTGCAGCGGCATCCCACAGATGTTGGGGTTTGACAGGCAACTAGTTTAAACTGAACTCATCACAGATCTGACCCTAAACATCCTGACCCACACACTGAGCTGGTGCATATTAAAGAACATCCCAGTTTAAAATGTATGTATTTTAAAGAATCAAATGGTTGATACTGGCCAGAAGCATCTTTTCATTTAATTTAACTATACTCATGATTATGAATGCCTCATATCTGGCACTATAATTATACATTAGCTCTTTATGTTTATAACATACACACGTACGCACAAATCAAAGTAAATGATGTTATGCAGGTTACAAATTAGAAAGAACTCTGGATTCCGTACAGAGCTCAGTGTTAATAACCACCCGTAAATTTTTAAGACCATCTTAAAAAGATCTTGTAGTTTTGCAAGACTGGTAGCTTATTATTTAAACAAACCATAATTATAGCTTCCCAAGAAGCAATTAGGCCATGTTCACGTAGAGAAAAGGAAAGCAGGGTCTCTTTCCCATGTGCTTTGTGATGGATAATCCAGTGAAGCACCATGATTACATGAATATGTGAACAGAAGCATCGCCCACTGAGGTGCTGCTATTATGTGACTTTGAGAGCCCTACCATTCCTGGGAATCATCTTCAACTAGCTGGAAATGGGGGACAATTTCCAAGCCATGAAATGCACAACTAAAAGCAAAATCTTTCCTTACCCTAGTATTTTTGCACAGTCATCATAATATTTCATGGAGTTCTTCACAAAGCTGAAACCATTCACATCACAGACGTACGACTGGCCGTTGGCACGGAGCAGATCAAACCCACACACAGTTTGCTGTCAGTAAAGAAAGCAGAGCAACAATAAAGTGAGCACTTCATTGCTTTAACAGTATGTCAAAACACTTGTTCATGGGGGCAAAAACTCAAGGTCTTGTCATTGAAATTCAGCAGAAATAGAGCATACAACAAGATGGACGTTTCCCAGTGTGGTGCAATGCTGAGTGTGTAACTGTGGTAAACTGTAATTTAACTGTCACCATGTAAAGGCAGCAAAGATACCTTTCATTGCACCACAGTTATTTACTGCTGTGACACAGCTGTTCTACGAAATAAACACTGAAATAGACTAATCCCACAGGGCCATGAATCACTCAGTGGCCATGCACTGCTAAGTGCTTGCTTTGATTAACCCCAGCTCGATAATGACCCAACAACAAACTTAAACATTTCTCGAATGGGCACAACTGCTTTGAGGTCAGTCATTATCCCTCCACTTACTTTAAAGGCCAGGCAGACTTTCCAGGCAATAAGCTTCTCTCTGGCGTTAAGGATAACAGGGTAGCGAACCTCTTTTCCTTCACTGTCTCGTTCTACTTTTCCATCCAAAGCAGGGGACTTGCGAGCCTCAGCGTGGGCGTAGTCTGGACCCACTGTGTACACCTGAGATATAAACACACACTTGTATAAAATCAGAAGAGAAATGTTGTGCAATAATGAAACAAAAAATGAGTGAGAACATGTGAATTTAGCTCCTTGAGGGAACAAATGTCCTCAAAGTTATAGGATAATAGAAAAAAAATTAAACAAGTAGGAACATTTTGCTGGTCCTCACAAAGAAACATGCTGTAGTTACTTTTTTTTGTATTGACCTTAAGGTTGGGCTCAGGTTAACACTATACTTACATATAATACAGTATTAAATGAATCAATAAACATCCTCACAAATTTACAATGATCATAAAAGGGTATGTTTGTTTTTGCATACCTCCAGGTTTAATGTGCCCCAAACTGCACAAATACAAGGCTAAAAAAAAAAAAAAAGCACTAACCTCAATTATCAACAAAATTATCAACAAAATGGTTCTGATATGTAAAATTACTGTCCACAGTAACTCGATTTTTCCTTTTTTTTTTTAAAATCTGTCTTCTGTTTGGTTTCTGAGGTTAAGAAAGGCTTAGAAAATTCTTACAACATATAAAGTATTATATACAATACATATTTTGTAAAAACAAACTAAAGTGTGTCTGTGTGTGTACAAAAAAAACTGGCTAAACTTGACAAAGAAGCCCTTGACAAGAGCATATTACATTACTCCAGTGCTATTGTCCTGTTCCAACAGCTACAAATCTGTGTAACTTGATTCCAGACACTGTAAATATCAACAAGTTGACAGACAAATGAGGTCTGTCAACTTAGCTCAGCACCCAGTTATGAATACGCCAGACAAAATCACACAGACAAACAAATATAGACTTTAATACCTTCACATCAGTCCCATCGGTAGGCATAAACTCCTCATATATGTAGGAGCCTGTTTTCCGGACACTACTCTCAGGGGAATAAACACTACTTCTGCTGCCAATCTGTGATGAACACAGAAATAATAATTACAGAGAATCAGCAATTAACCAAATAAGCACCAAAACCTTTGTATTTATTGCAAATGGTTTGAATACAAACATAAAATGTTAGTGTATTACAGAGTTGGCTTGTTTGTGTAATAATAAGCAGATAATTGTAGTGTATACATGACCGTGTTTTAGAGCGTGCAAGTCTTCTAACCTTGCGGAAGAGTCTCTGGCTGCCTCCTCCTGCAGAGGTGGGGTAGTAAATATAGACATTGTGGTCCTCGGCACTTACTGGCTTTTCCACAAAAGGCTTCTGGAAAATTTCTCCATTCACCTCTACATGGTCCTCTCCTTCAACCAGGTTACATTCTGCAACCAAGTACATGAACAAACAATCAAAAATTGGAACCCCACCACCCAGTAGACTTTTGTCTAGTAAAACTGCAGTCTATTGTGTTTTCTGGAAATCAACAATAATTCAGTACACAATATAATATGACAGAGGACAATAATAACGTTATATTGTCCTACTTTTTCATGCCCACTTTAATGTAATATCCAACTAATCTCCCAAATTCAGAGGAACTTTCTCTTTTAGAACTGCTGAACGAAATGACATCATTCACAAATAAACATAAAACAACAGGAGATTAAAAAAAATGTAGTAGATACTATTCCAAAATCCTGAAAATTTCGGGTTGTTATACCTAAAGTCTGTAAAGCACTGTTTAGGTGGGTGGTTTTTGTCAAAGTAACATTCACATGAATGCAAAGACTCAAGGTTTCCCAGTAGAATCACACTGCCACATCAGCTGGCCACCTTCCCACAGTGGATTCTGGTCCTATCTCAGCCCCAACTAAGTGACATGCACCCTGCTACCAATAAGACGTAAAATAAAATATGATTACTCAGGCTAGGCCACCTTCTTCCATTGCTCCTTGATCCTGCTCTGATGCTCACATACCCACTGCAGGCCTGCGTCAGAATGGACGCTCTAACCGGTCTACATCTACGCAGCCACATACCCAGCAAGCTGTGATGCACTGTGTTCTGACACCTTTCTATCAGAGCCAGCGTTAACTTTATAAGCAGTTTGTTCTACACTAGCTTTTCTGTGAAATTTGATCAGCTGGGCTAGCATTCACTCAATAAAAAACCTTAGACGCCCATGACCCTGTCACCAGTTCACTGGTTGTCCTTCCACGGACCACTTTTGATAGACACTAACCACTTCATACTGGGAATACCTCACAAGACCTGCAGATGCTCTGACCCACCCTAGCCTTCATTAAAGTCACTCAGATCCTAACACATTTGTCCTGTCTCCAACACCTTAACTTTAAAAACTCTTTTCACTTGCCCCTTAATATATCCACCTCTTGACAGGTGGAATAAAAACGAATCAATGTTATTCACTTCACCCTACAGTGGTTTTAATATTATGGGTGATGAAGCTACATAAACAATTTCTAATAAAAATGAATCAAACAATGTCATCCATGAGAGACCAAAACATGTTACATCTGGCATAAGACTAAACCTGCATTCCATATTAACATCAGACTAATATTAAAACATGATGGTGGCAGATTCATGCTGTGCTGCCTCACGGCTGCGTATGGCAGCTTGGGATAATTAAGGGAGCCATTCATAAACCCTGCAGGAGAATGTTCAGTCATCAGGCCACGATTTCATTTTCAGCACAACAGTGACACAGTCTTAGTACAGAGTGCTGCACAAAATGGATCCAAGTCAAAGTCAACTTTGTCAACTCAGCTTTATACATGTATGCAGTGAGAAGAGACTGCTTGGCTTTAGAATTTACAGTGTACAAAAACACACAGAATACACATACATAAATAAAATATAAAATCTGAACTACATTTAGAAAATGTGCAATTTAATACAAACTGTAATTTTTCACATCCAAAAAATGTGCAACGTTGCATCGGCAGTCAGGTAGAGAACATACAGAACAGTGAAATGTAATTGAATGCTTTATATGTACAAATGATCAGTATATAATCAAAATATAAAGTCAATCTATGGAAATACAGTGGCACTGCCAGAGTATTGTGTCATCGCTGGGCGGAGAATAATCCACCAACAAAAAATATGCTGCAAAAAGTGATATATATTAAATCTACTCGGTGTGATGCATTTTCAGTTCTGCGTTGCAGTGTGCTGAACCAAGCGTAGCAGTAGCTGTTATTAACTGCCGTTTAAGAACTCCAGGCATTGCCATGACAAAGATAAAGAGACAAGCTCTGGCCTTGGAAACGTGAGACTAATCTTAACAGAGCAGCCAGGAGAACACTGTGATACTAACAACGGAGCAGTATAGACAAACACGAAGAATAAATATGTCTTAAACCAGTCATCCAAAAGGCTTTTCCACCCACTAAGAGGGAAATTCGAATACTAATGAAGTTTATCAAGTACCTTGTGCATGTTGCAAACAGAACTGCTCAATATAAAGGCAAGCCCAACAGCAGATTACTAAGGATGACAGGAATGATTAATATATAACCAGGCTGACCTTCCACAACAGACACACAGTTTATCAAAAACAGAACCTGTTCTACTGAAGCACAAAGCAACAGCGCTCTGGTCTGGTAACAATCAGGCTGCATTTTTTTGCTGCGGTCTACCTATCAAATGTTTTTCCAACACTGCGATCAGTCAAAGCAGTTCAATATTCCAACTTACTTTGATTCACTATATTTATAAATGTAATGGTGTAATGTGTGACGTAGGGTTGAACGATTTGGGAAAAATATCTAATTGCAATTATTCTGACCAATATTCCACTTTTGATTATTTTCCCTAAATTAAGCTCCGGACGTTTTCTTTCACCAAAAAGGACAACACATGCTTTGTTAAGGCTTAAATGCTGAATGTAGAGTTTCAGACAACCAGTTCACGAACTCTATTACTTTAACTTTCCAGATTAAATTAGAATAATGGATGGTATAATTAAAATTGCAGCTGATGTAAATATGAAAAATAATTCACCCTTTAACCTGTGTGATAACTGTTAAGACATTTTTCATGTGTTCATTTCACTGTTTGTCTGTCCTTCAAAACATGAATCAAATAATGTTTAAATTAACGATGTACTTACTCTGATATCTAACAAGACATTTAAGAAAATTTGTTAAACATTTTGGTTACTTGTTTGATTTACTTAACATTTAAGGAATGTTGGATGAAAAATGAAATTTAATTATAGCTGTTAATAAACAAATATTTTTTTCTATTTAATCCCACAAACATGAGGTGTTTACATAAGCCACAGAATCTGAGTTACTCATGACACAGGCTGAGCCTTGGAGTACTTTTACAAACGCAAAGAAAACTGGTTAATTTTTGTTAACAAAAATATACGCAAAACAGCCCTTGCTCTAATCTCTCTAATAGTCTATGAATAGCAACAGCAAAGAACTGACGGCATGAGCAAAGTGCGGGTAGTCATTCGGGCTCTACAGTCACTAAAAGGCCTACTGTTCCATTCATTCAGTCTTTACTGCCATGCCACAGGGCTGTGCTATTTAAAGGAATCCGTCACACAGAATTCTTAATGTTTCCAGCAAAAAATTCACTTGAAGGGCCAAAACCACAAAGTTCATTCATGAGTTGCTGCTAAACATTTAAGCACATTCACTTCTTGCTGATTTTCACAATCATGTAAGTAATTATGGGTTCTTTCCTGTTGTTTAAAAAATGCTTTAACAATGTTTTAACTTGGTAAATAGATTAATTTATACTTCATCAAGTAGTCTTTGTTATTTACATCTACACAGCTAGCCAAAAAGTGTGTGTGTGCCTTAAGGTAAACTGGTAAGTGAGATTAGGTAGAATTCAACTTAGATTTCTTTAGAACTCAGATTTCTTTACAGTGCCAAAAACCAGGGGGTGATGTATACGATTGAAAGTTAGCCTTTTTATTTACTATCCAAAACAGCCAATTAACCTACATTTTGTATGTAATGCAGACAGGGATAAAATGGTGGTAAATCTCATACATTTTCTTTGGGAACTGTTTTGCCTGCATGTACCTCTCTGCAGTATACTGATTAAATAAAAAAATAATTCAGCATGGAAAACTATTGAAAAACCCATGAGACGACAACAGAAACAAGCCTGCACATGATTACCAAACAAACCCAGGACTAATTCTGCGATCATGTGAGGGTTGTTTTGAGTTGACATTATCAGACTCTGTGAAGTCTGTGGGGATGGGAAGCAGCATTTTCTCTCAGATTTTTTGTGCTGAACACAAAAAAAAAAAAAACATCAGAAAAATGCTTTCAGACACCACAGAGCTCACAGTACTGCACTGTGTGCAGGACATATTTTTCTAAATTTAAATACATTACATAACACCTACATAAGAGAGGATTTAAATTCAAATGAGCTGATGTGAGTGGAGTGTTTCAGTTTCAGTACCGCCAGGGATGAAAGGAATAGTAGACCAGGCTGCGTAAAATCTCAGCGGGAAGTGAGAAAGAGCGAGCAAGGTTTGGAGAAGTAGGAGCAAACAACAGACTAATCGGAAATGGCAACAGATGGCTGTGGAGCGGACAGCAGATGACTGGTCTGTTGCTTCATTAGCGAAATCTCCCCTTATGAGCACAAGCTCAGGAAAACCAGGAGCGATAACAGCAAAGAAGAGGGACTACTCAATATGGGAGGGAGGAGATAACAGAAAGCAGAAAAAGAAAAGAGAGAGATGAAAGGAAGAGAGAGGAGAGAGAGAAAGTGAGAGAGAAAGAGAATAAGAGATGCAGCTGAATAGTCTGTTGTTTCATCAATGAAATCTCACCTCTTGAGCACATAATCAGCAAAAAGAGTGATAACAGCAGAGAAGAGGGACTATTCAATTCAGATAGAAAGAAGAGCGAGAAAGAGAGAGAGAGAGAGAGAGCGAGCGAGCGAGAGAAAAGAACACAAAGAGAATAAAAAGAGTTCTCCCTGATGGTGTGACAGGTGTTGCCATGGTGCCAACACTGTTACCATGGACACAGGGAGAACTGACTGACAGGACCTTTACACTGGAGCATGATTGAATGGGAGGAGTCTAATACAAGAAAGCAAACACCTCCTATTTTACTCTCTGTCTGGCTTGAGAACTAAGATATTTAAGACAAAGCTGCAAAGAAAATCCAAGCAGCTATTTTCTTTGACTAAAATTGGACATAGCCTACATTGGTTTTAACCTAACATGCAAATGAAACACTTCAAGCATAAACTGGAACTGACAGTGAGACCCAGGAGACCCTGGTGGAGATGAGCATGTACAAACCCTCTGGTCTTGCTGGGTCTCTGTTCAGAACAGCATAGCGTGGAAGCTGGATCCCCTCTGCTTTTAGGATTCGATACACCTCCCTCCTATCCATTCAAAGACATGAACGAAAAAACACAAGAGTTCATAATTATGTAACAGTTTTCTGACAAAGCACAATACACTAAACTTTCCCACTTGTGGTGTTCATGTGGGTGTATCTACCAAAGATAGTCATTTCATATCTACAGGACCATTTTTCAACTTCTCTTTAGAATGTTTATGTTCCTATGCTTTTAAGACCTCCCCTGTAGTGTTGCTCATCCAGCAAAGCAGTCCAAGCTGAAACATTATATACAACTTCAGCATGAACGGGCAGAGTTTATCTGAATAGGTAAAAATAAATAAAAGTGGTTGTTCTAAAACTGTATGAAGTAGTCTAAATTGCACACTTACCCCAGATGTAGTCAATGAGCTAGACATGTTTGGTGTTCACATTGTATGTCTATAGTTTAGCACTAACATTGCTAACAAACACTAGGAGTCAAGTCACCCAAATTGTTTTTTGTAAAAATACATAAATAAAGAGACATCAGAAGTGAGAAATGAGAAATCTGTGCTTACCTGGTCTGAACCACATCCAAAGAACTAAATATAATTTGAGCGGGTTGAGAAAAGTTGTGGTGATGTATTTTTACATAAACAAAGTTGGTGCCCATTAGCCTCTAGTGTTTAATTGCATCGTTAACCTCCATTGCTAAACTGGAGCAAAATTTGGGCACCAACCATGGCTGATCAACTGAAAAGCCAACATAACTGCAGTATATTTTATTTCATCTCGAATCTTAACATGGTTGATCGTCTCATTACTCCTAGCAAAGCCTCTGTGCTTAGAAGCCTGTAATGGGAATGGAACTCACCTGTCCTGAATGTAGTATTGCAGATCCAGATCATTGATCACAAATGGATTTCTAAGCTTCTCGTAAGCCACAGCTTTATCCAGCGGAAATCCTTTAAGAGGTAATAAAACAGTAAAATACAACCCGATATGCCAGTATAAACAACAAGGCTGGGCCCTAAGTAAAACAGTCTTGGACACAGTGAAGGTGAATGCCAGGAAGTCTTCAAATTAGATATTTGGGCCTCACATTTACAATTCATTCAGATTTCTAAATGCCACAACAAATACAGAACAGAATTTGATTTTAAAGACCTCTGTGACCCACTGGGCAGCATACTTAGGTTTTCCAGCACTAAGAAACATGCAACCATCTAGCAAGCATCATGTGTTCCTGTTCAAACAAACTTTCCCCTGCTATTTCCTGTTGTCTCACAACTACTCTCACTTATGAACGAATGAATGCTTTATTATGATGTAAACCATCAGTAAAAAAATAAATACACATATTCATGCAAAAGCAGAAATGTATTTAACAGAAGCATCCAAAACCAAAAATAACATGACATCTATCAGTATTAAATAGACCTAGTAGACCACCAAAGCTGCCTCATCAGAAAAAACAGCACTTAAAAAAAAAAAGATAAAAGAAAACTCAAGTGCCATTCTTGCTACAAATCTGAACCATCCACAGGTGTTTCTTGTCCACCCTTCCACTATGAAATGAGAGCCCAGAGAATAGCATAGGCATGAATGTGTAGGTGTTACGAAGCTGAGAAAATTAAACACAAAAAAGAATATCGCAACTGAACATCTGATATGTGGATAATGCCTAATGAGTGTAAATTTATAACTGGGATTACTTGCAGCAACCAACTATGCTGCATTCATTGACTGAACATTGGATGTGTTTACAAAAAACATGGAAAAGAATCCCTGCAGAAAAACCAAAAGTGTGTCTTATGGAAAAAATCGAAGCTGTAAAATAGGTAAAGATGGAAACTAAAAATAGAAAATCAAATGTTATATTTAGTTGTTTGGGCTTCTGAATGCATTTCTGTCTCATTTATAATTTTTGCTGACACTAAATATTAATAACAAGTACTTAATAGCTGTTTTGACTGCATGCGTACAAAAACATGGCGACACTCACCTTTGGAATGAAAGGAGATAAGACAGTCACACAGTGGCCATTTCTCCACAGGCTCGTTAAGGATGACTTCTTCCTCGAAAGTCACCACAGTGATGTACTTAAACAGACACAAGCGCTCCAGGATCTCCTTCATAGGCTTAGACTTGGACTTCTTGGCCATGGCACAGATGCCAACCACTATCTGTCTCTCTGGGGGCTGCAGTGTAGAGGAAACAGTGTTGGACATTCAGCCAAGACAGTTTTAGCTCAGCCAGTAAAATGATGGTGAGCCCAGACAATGCCAGGGGCTGCTCTTTATGCTACACTGTGTCAGTATGAGGAGTAACCTCACTGCCAGTTAAAATTTCTTGCACACATCGGCAATCACACCAACTGTTCTTCTTAAGTTTAATATTTATAGCTAAAATTTGGCACCTCTTCTCCTTCTACAGGTTAAAAATATTGGTATGGTTCCAACACCAAAATGTTCGGTGCAGTGTAAGTGCATTCAGATTTTTGATCAGGGGTTGAATACTGATCTTTAAAAAAAAATTGTTGTGGTCAAGTTGCCTCTGTAACGAATGGGGTGTGAGAGCAGACGGTTGAGTCGCCTTAAAAATGCGTCGAAGACAGTCTGTAACGTCATGGCTAAGGCGGCTAGACAGGGACAAAACATGCAGAGTGGAGCAAAACACAGAGCAGACTCATAAACAGACTTCAAGATTAGTTATAAAGAAAGACGTTTATCATT
Organism: Bryconaethiops microstoma; assembly: GCA_037577275.1. Lineage (NCBI taxonomy): Eukaryota > Metazoa > Chordata > Actinopteri > Characiformes > Alestidae > Bryconaethiops > Bryconaethiops microstoma. Next base: position 3,906,170 of record JBBJLS010000036.1, read on the forward strand.
TTTTGTTGTGGTTAAATTTTTATTTTATTTTTTTAATCAGTCTGTGAATGCAGCTTCGCGTTTAGCCGTCCTTAACCATAAATGGCTCGGTAAGAGAGAGAGAGAGCTGATGCCTCCTCAGTGGTTCAGCAGTAAGATGCCAGGCACCGAATGAAAAGAATCAGAAGATCACAGGTTAAAATCCACGGTGCATGTTTTTAGGTTTTTTTGCACAAACTTTTTTTTCCCCTACATCCAATGTTTGGCTTTATAGCAACCACACGTAGAAATGCATCTAGCTACACTTGGTCTTCACCACAAGCATAACATTAAACTACTGAGATACAAGGTTTGCTAAAACAGTTATATTATATATCAGCACCAGATACTCCTAAACTTACCGAGTCATATTCTTCCTCATCTGCGTCCTCATCTTCTTCCTCCACGTGTTCGTAGAGGCAGTCGTATCCCAGCACTCGGCTCGGGTCCAATAACTCCTCTCCCTCTCCGTCATCAGCACCCACAAAGAAGCGGGGGTGGTCCGCGTCCTCGTTCTCTGACATGTCGTCTATTCACAGGGAGTCCCAGCCTCTTCTGCCCACACCACCGCACCTACAGAGCGTCTCCTGCGTCCTGTGCTCCACACTGGACCTCCGGGCCTGCGGGTCAGTGCACTTAGTAGGGCAGGCACAGGCGAAAAGAGCTGCTCCCAGTGTGGGCTCATAGAAAAGTGGGGCTAAAGCTGCCGAGAACCAGCCTCTCTCCCCCCTTCCTGCTCCTCAGAGCCAGCCATCAGGATAATCTCTCCTTTATACAAAAGCAAAACAGCACAGGCAAATGAGAATGTGTCTGGATATCTACAGGTTTGGACAAATTACGTTACAGATGACAGTTTAAAGTGCTTATATGAAGAAAAGCTACATTTATTTATTTTTTTGTTAAACTAAAAGAGTTTGAAGTAGTATGTAAACATTGTAGATAAATGTTACCAAATAAATAATGGTTAGTTAACATAAGTGGTAGAGCTGGGCGGTAAGACCAAAATTTAATCTCACAGTGTTTCTCAAAATTATACCCGTTTCACAATATAGGACGGTATTAGAACTCCAGCATTTGAAAGGGAGAGACACAGAGACACAGAGAAGCAGGAGGAGTCTCTGGGCCCACAGGAGTGGAGAAGCGCGCACAAGCTGGTTTAGCTGTTTTAACTCCTAAAATAAAACATAACAGCAAAAATGAGTCTAAAACCCAGATTGAGCGTCTGCCAAGGGGAGCTCTTTTTCCCACCAGAAGATGAAGAAAATACAGAGGCGGGCTGGGGGGGTGTTGGGGGGAGGGAAGGAACTGAACCAGGGAGTGTGTTAGAATGTTTACACTCTGGGTTGTTTTTTTTGTTTTTTTTAAACTTTCTTTATACGGTTTGCTGTGTTCTATATTGGAATGGGCTCCATGTGAAGTACTCTGAGCTGCACTCTGATCCATATCTGCTGTATAAATAAAGTTGTTGTTATTATTATTATTTGGCTAAAATATTTTTTGCTAATGTATCCACTCTGTCGGGCTACATGTTCAAGTTAACCGCTAAAGGCAAAACACAAGCAGAGTAATGCAGAGATAAAAACGTACTTTTGGGATTATTTAGTCCTTTCTTTGTCCTGTTTGATCCCGTTGAAGAATGTACAGAATCATATACATTTTGTCAGAATCAGACGACCTCAAACTAAACGGCAGGTATATTAATATTACTGTATATGAAAATATTTTTGAGAAATTACATGTGCAAAAATAAGAATTTGCACAAAAACGCACTTCCTAAAAGTAATATTTTACGCCCTATAATCCACACACTGTTTATCTGACATGTCGCCACTCTCACACAGAGCTTCAGGGCTGTGTTCCTAGCGGCGCAGCAGTGAAAAAGGTTCCCCCCCCTTAAACAGTTTCCAGCTTTACGAACATTCTTCAGGCTATTTAAACCGGTACTGCGGTATAAGAAAAATTCATATCATAACAATAATAAAAAACGGTTTTTGGTATGAACCGGTATACCGCCCAGCACTAATAAGTGGTCCTTAAGAAATAAATAATTCCAAAAAAAAAAAAGGTAGGATATAGGCCCTTTAAGCCAATTTGCACAATAATACCCGTTATGTTTACAAATGTTTATGTACTCAATCACAGTGTATTAAAATTTGCTATTCACTCACTTTAACCTACAGTTCAAACACATTTAAACGAAGCTCCAACAGCCTATTTTAAAATAATTGTTGTTTTATTTTATTTACATGTTTAAAATGGCTGTAACAATGCAATTAAACCTGCAGTAGTTTTTAACACTTGATTTACAGTGAAGTTATACAGTGTTTCAGCCCAGATTGATTTTTTAACAAAACACAGTCCAGTACAGCTTTTATATGTAAAGGCCTCAAAGGAACAATAATAAAGATAGTAATAAAAGGTGTAATAAAGGTTTAATAATAAAAAAAAAGTGGGGAAATGGTCATGTATAAGTGAAATATGATAGTTGGGAATACGAACCCACACAAACATAAGTAAACTTTAGGGAAAATACAACAACAATAATATCAATAACATTAATAATACAAGAAAACGCAGGACATGGGCCCTTACAGACAATTTGCACAATGATAACGAACTCTAATAGCAACAGAACAACTATTTAATAAAATATTTAATAAAACTATTTAATAAAAAGACACCTATTATTAAATGCTTAAACACCATTTAATAATAGCTGAACAAGCTATGCCACTTCTTGTTGCAACAAAATGCATAAATGGAGTCACAGTACATCCAGTTCCACTACACTGTTAAATATTTAAGACCTCAGATAACATACCTTTTTAAAATATAAAAACAAACCGTATGCACCTTTCTATTCTTCACCTTGTGATTATTTCTTTTACATTGAGGTGGAATTTTTTTTTTTTTTTTTTAAGAAAAAACGGCTTTCGCTTTGTTCGATGTTATTGCTGCACATCTGTTCAACCTTGACAGAAATAGATTTTGAAATTTGTATTTATCTTTTGCATCCACAGGATAGTTTATTAAATATTTGTAAATTAAGTATTCATCTTTAATGTCTTTGTTGTAAGTTAAAACAATCTCAAGTTAAATTTAAAAACTATGGGCCAAAGAAGAGCATTAAGTAATTGTGCAATCAATAATCCAAACAGTCAATCCATTTTCTTTTCAATACCTGATGATTATTTGACTATCAGAACAGGCAACGTGAAAAAAAGAGGAGAGAAAAATGTACATCTCACGGATTAAAGGAGAGAGTTCCACGAACTGATTAATAAAATAGACTCCAGAGAACTTTTTTACGGCTTATCGGATGTGGCAGAATAATCTCCAGGTCACCGTGACCAGAGAGGTCAGGAATTCATCCAAGGTAAGACTGTGAACGTACTAAATAGGTTAAGCAGAGAAATCCTGAGAGATGGAGCATTAATGCTGCAAGATTTCAAATCAGCTTTACTCATACTGTTGTAGGCCCAAACCCACATTACACTGTCAGAACACGACTGCAGGCATGAGCCTCATCTTAAAGGGGATTTCCAGCGGTTTCTCAAAATTTCTGCTCAATCGTTAAGATGTAAACAAAGTAATTCAGAGCGGTTTCATGTAAATTTTTCCATTTGACAAAAACCTACCAAGTCAGAATTGGTCACAGAGGTGGTGATGGTAACCAGAAGTCATCTGCAATGTTTAAGTAAAGCGAAGTGGCCCCTTATAGACACGCATGAACACACCACACCACAGCACACAGTGTGAACAATGTGAAATTCTCTGCATTTAACCCATTCACCAAGTGAAGCAGTGGGCAGCCAGCGACGCAGCACCCGGGGAGCAGTGTGGTGGATGGGACCTTGCTCAAGGGTTCCTCAGTGGTCCCACTAGCAGTCCTGGGATTCAAACCTACGAACTTCTGATTGCAGGGGCAACTCCATAACCACCAGCTGCCCCAAAAATTACCTCATAGAAAGTCATTCCATAACTAGCTGTGAAGACGACTTATTCTGGCACAACTGTCATTTAAGTCTATATATCAACCAGTATTCCATCACACTGCACTTCACAGCACAGATCCTGTTCTGATAGATTTTGCACACTGTACAGATCTAGCTCTGTTTGCAATGTTTGTTATATTTGTTTAGTTGGAAATGCTTTTCTGTATATTTTCTGTATATGTCTGTATATTTTTAGCACTCTAATTTAGGTAGATTTTCCAACTTCAATCTTATTTAAAATTATTTGACAGCTTTATTGCATGGTTTATCGGGTCGACTCATGTTCTCTCATTTCACTACATGCTGTACATATATATCTATGTATGTGACATAAATAAACTGGAATTGAATCCTAAATACAGTTCCCAGGCCCTTATGCCATATCTTGACAATTTAGAGGCAGGTTATGGCCTTTAAAGTATAATTAAAATGCGTTCATAGAGGAGGGGGATATGCTGACTGCTGTAATACCACTATTTACATGACCAACATTACATACAAAAAGAAGACACATGAAGGTTCAACTTGTGGTTTTGCTTAGTAAATAAACTGGCTGTATTTATGTCGCAGGTTTCATGACCTGAGGCTCTGAAAAGAAATCTGACTCAGCAATTTTATCTACAATTAATTTTTTAACTCGTGTTAATATGTTAATGTAAATTTTTTAAATCAGTGGAATTTCCTTTTAAATCATACACATGCAGCCCAATCATGAACTGCTCCAGCTTTTTGTCTGTATTGATTGCCATTTACTTTGCATGGCCTCGAACTCCAGCATGTACTCAGTAAGTCAAAGTTTCAGACTAGATTAACAATTTCTAAAGGCTTGTTCAGTTTCAGTTCTTGTGAAAACATGAAGACACATGAAGATTCACTCTTGGTTTTGCTTAGAAAATAAACTGGCTGTATTTGTCGTGCAGGTTTCATAGCCGAAGCTCTGAAAAGAAATCTGACTCGGCCGTTTTCTCTACAAAAATTTTTTTTTTTACATTGCAACTCTGAGTTATGTTTATGTAGTGGAATTTCCCTTTAATCATACAAATGCAGCCAAATTATGCAGCCCAATTATGTAGCCTGCTGCATGAGCAACCTTTAGCTTTCTGTCGGTATTGATGGCCATTTATTGATTGCATGGCGTCGTACTCAGTAATCAATGTTTCAGTTTCAGACTGGATTGACGTCCTTTCTAAAGGTTTATTCAATCTCAATGTCTGTGAAAATATGAAAACAGCTGGTGATCATTAATATAGGTTTAAAATCATTCAACCAACCACAGCTGCTTTATCTGCTGCAACAACACGGTCCAGTTTATAGGGCAGATGAGCCTCATCACAATATTATGAACAGCAGACTGATAAGCAAATCAGACTGCAGGCAAGAACACACAGAACTCTCACCTAATGAAGCTGGGCGACACGTCGTCCACACTACTATATCAGGATGGGTCACACAACAACAGGAATTTGTAGTAATGATAGCTAAAAAGCATTACTGCCACAAAAGCATACTATTATTTAAATTGCAATTACTGGTAGACACTGTAGCATTCAATTGGTGTTATTTTAAGAGAAGAAATGAGCAAAACAATCCATTCAAAATTAGATAAATCAGGTTTGCAGGACAGTCTAATAGCACAGAGTACCAGCCTTAAGTTTCTCTATTAACCTTATTGACAAATCTTTTGATTAATCAAATAACACCAATATCAACCATAACTAAAACCCAATGTATGATCCTGCTCAGCAAAAGGTCACACAACAATAGTAGTTTGCAATTTTAGCTGTAATGACAGATGAGAAGCATTATATCCACATTCTTTAAGTTGTCATTTCACAGTTGCCACAGAGGTACACACTGTAATGTCATTTTAAGAGGTGAAAACTAAAAACTATGCAGTCAAAATAAGACATGTCAGGTTCACAGGGCAGTCTAATAGCACAGAGTACCAGTCTTAACTTTATCTATTAACCTTATTAACAATTTGATAAATTAAATACCAATACCAACCAGCACTAAATCAATGTATGATCCTCCTCAGTGAAAGGACAGTAATACCCTGTGTGGTACAGGCTCCAATGTCACAGTGGTCATGAAACCAACAAATAAGACAGGATTTTGAAACTCACTTCAAAGGTCAAAACACAGAGTCTGTAGAGGATTATCACAACACAGCCGTGATCAGTCAGTCTCTGAGCCCTGACACCTGTCATTGGCACCACCTGTCCAACACAGCAACACCCACACACTGCAGCCAACGGCCTGCGGCTTTGGACATATCAAACAGACCAGTCTATGAAAACTATACTCTAATCACCTTGTACATGTTATGCTCTATACCAGGGACCGAGGACATATAAGCTCCCTCTGTGTTAATTAACTGTGAAACTAGGAGGTTTAGAGTATCGAGATCTAGGCCATGTGTCCAGACTGTCTGAAGTAAACTTCTCGAATTACATCAACATAGCACACTCGTTATTATATTACAGCAAACTGACAAGACAACAGCCAAAGAGCAAAATTAACCTCTAAATACAGTAATAACTGCGTACCGACATGACCCAACACCAAAAAATAGCAGGGATGCCAAAACATCATTCATTAGCAAGCTGTTTTAATTCAATACTTTCAAACCAGGGTCTTCACTTGGGTGTCCAGATCAAAGCTACCCTATATGGACAAAAGTATTGGGACGCCTGACCATATCACCAGCGGGCACTTTAATGACACTGCACTCAAATATTCAAATAGTTTAACAGCTTCCACTCTTCTTGGAAGGCTTTCCACATTTTTTTTGGAATGATTACGGTGAGAATTAGTGCCCATTTATTCTGTACAGCATTTATGTGGGGTTGTATGGGGTTGAGGTCAGGGCTCTGTGCGGGCCAGTCAAGTTCTTCCACACCAAACTCATGGAAGCATGTTTTTCTGGACCTGGCTTTGCGCACTGGGACACAGTCATGCTGGAACAGAAAAGGTTCTTCCCTAAACTGTGTCCACAAAGTTGGAAGCATGGCGTTGTCCAGTCTTGGTATGCTGAAGCATTAAGAGCGCCCTTTATTGGAAGTAAGCTTCCACCTAAATTCAATGATTAAGAGGCGTGTCCCAATTCTTTTGTCCATATTGCTTATTTGCTAAAAACTACCTGAATTACACTTACTAGATTACATCACCAGGGTATTTTTGATTACATGTCAAGACAAAAGCTGAATGACAGATCTGATTGTATGTGAAGACAAAGGCAGAAAAAGGCAAAGAGTGAGTGGTATCAGTTCAGCCATCCACAACAGACCGAGCTAGCCTTACTGGCATAAGGGGGGAAAGGAAAAGCAAATCATAAAAACTGAGCAACACAAAAAACAAGGCTCATCGAGGACCCTCCAGGCAATGAAGAAACTCAGCACTGCAGTTCAACGTTCAGGTTACGTCCTGCAGAGAAAAAAGTCTAATCCTGAAATTGTTGGGGGCACACGTGTGTGCAGTTTTGAGGCATATGCATCCATGAAAAAAGAAAAGAAAACGTGATGAGAGCTCTGTTTACCTCTTACAGTGTCAGCCGAGCGTGTCCTCCTGTGGATGAGGAGACAGCGAGCAGATTGAAGCTCACAGCCAGGTTCTTTGCTGCCTTCCCACCCAACTAGCTCACCAGAGGAGCTAGAACCGTTAGCATTAGCATTAACCCTTTAAAACTTTAACCCTTACAGTTAACCTCGTTAGCATTAACCTTAGCCTAGCTAAGGGAATTCTACTTTTTCTACAATGTCTCCCTCTTTAAACATAAAACATTTCATATTTACTATTTATGTTTACTGTTATAACGTTAAAAACTCTCGGTTGCTTAATAAAAGGCGATTTGTCACAGGAGCCGCGTGAAAAAAAATAAAAGAAAAAGAAAAAAAACAGCAGTGCGTCGGCCCGTGACGTCATCGCGCATGAACAGAGATAGTTATGACATGAGGGAAGAAATAACAAGATAAAAGGAAATAAGTCTCCAATACAGCGGCTTTGGCTCTTGATGCAATTTGAATATTAGAAATTCAGTTTGAAAAAATTTGAACATGGATAAACATTGATGATGATGATGATGATGATGATGATGATGATGATGATGATGCAAAGGGGGGAACAACTCCTTATTAAAGTCTATATGTTTGAATGCAATGTCACACAGTTGGTGTAACCGTCAGGCGTCCCAATACTTTTGTCCATATACCTGTATCCTTTTTAAGCTCTCAGTTTTTTATATTAGAAATTCAATCTGAAGAAATGTTAATATTGATAAACATTTATTATTATTATAGTAACCCCCGGTTTTACACAGATCAGAAGTCTCGGATTCAGTCACACGCGGATTTTTTCTGAGAACCTAACTGATAGTTTTACGCTGAAATCTCCACAATATTGCGGAACCTGCTAATATTCTCCACATTTCTTTTTTGCTTTTTTCGTGGCAATGTTTTTTTTTAGCATTTTACTTCTAAATAATCAAGAAAAATGTATGAACATAAATTCAGCTACATTTCCATATAAAATATAATTATAAATGTTTTTTACTGTCGTGAGAACACAAAGAAAACGCTTTTGGGACGGTTAAATGGTTAAATATGCTGTAGTCAGAGCAGGGGCGGACTGGGACTGAAAAACAGCCTTGACTTTCTTCACCAGCTGGCAGAGTCTCGGCTAAGAAAGACAGGCCGACGGCCGCCGTGCATCAGACAGCCGTTCTTTTCCAGAACGCACAGATTGTCGGTCCGCCCCTGACTCACCTTGAGTGTTTCTCTTGTTTTTCGTTTTGTTCTTCTTAAAACCCAGTAGTTTTATTACTGTAAATTAAAATAAAAAGGCTGTTGAGCTCAGTCGCCGTCCAATGTCTGCTTTAACCGGCGCGTCTCTACAATACAGTTCTCCTCCTGAAGAACCCTGAATAAGACACACGGCTGATGAACAGTAAATTATTGATGTAAAAATTATTGGTGATTATCCCTATATTATACTGTATTTTTACTACTAAAAATTACACTATTTTATTACTGTATTTACCTGTTTATACCAAAGAAAACAACAGTGCATGCCAAAGAAAATGCCTGTGCATTAATTATTGTACAGTCTGTATGAGCTTACCTTTATATTTTCGTTAAGGGTAATGTATTAAACTGAGTTTAAAATGAAATTAAAGTGTTTTGAATGGATATTATGGGCATATATAGGGTTTACACTATAAAAATTTTAGCCATTTTTTTAAGCAAAACACAACAATACGTTTTTTCACTATACGTGGGTGCTCTTGGAACGTAACCCCCGCAAAAAGCAGGGGGATTACTGTATAGTTATTGTTGTTGTTGTTGTTGTTGTTGTTGTTGTTGTTGTTGTTGTTGTTGTTGTTGTTGTTGTTCTTGTTCTTGTTCTTGTTCTTGTTCTTCTTCTTCTTCTTCTTCTTATTATTATTATTATTATTATTATTATTATTATTATTATTACAAATACTTTCTCTTTTATCCGTGATATAATTACTGATATTATTATTTCTTTTCTTAAATTATTATTGTTATTGACAAACTGCTGACACTTCACTACCTACTTCTAGTTCCTACCTCTCTTTAAGTCTGCTGCTAGATTTTATTTCATTATTATTATTATTATTATTATTATTATTATTATTATTAATAGTAGCACTATTATTATTACTTGTATCTGTATTTGTATTCACTCTATTTTACCTTATTTATTGTTAAATCTTTTATAGTTTGATTTAAATGCTTTGGTAATACTGTACATGCTCAAGGTCTTTGAATTGAATTGATAAAAAGAAAAAATATATAATAATAAATACCACAGTAATGCAAACTATACCAACAGGTCAAAATTCAACCTTTAAAAAGTATGATCAAAAATATCGAGACTCTGATTGGCTAAATTAAGGTGCGTTCATTGCTTACACAGGTGTTCACACAACTTGTGTTGTCTCCATAGAAAAGCACTGATAATAGAATGAGACTCTGGGGAGACCTCACATGAGCTTAAAGTCACATTGCTTTTCCCAGGGGAGTCTAGATTGTTTTCAATATTATTTATGTTGTGTGAAATGTAGCATTCAGCAGGTCGTTGTTGTCCTCTTTAACTTTTACCTTTTATTTACTGCCTCAGGTGTAACTGTCTGTTTCACTTAAATGCTTCCTCTCACAATAAGCCCAGAATAAGAGCTTCAGATTGGTTATGTGGTGTCTGAATAAGAGGTGAGGCTTGACTTAATCATGTATCAATTTCTATATTTTTTCCATTAAGGTACTTTCCAAAGTTTCCACCAGCACCAACATTTAATGACATGGATATTTTTTCTTTCTTCTTCTTCTTATTGTTGTTGTTGGTGGTGGTGGTGGTGGTGTTGCTGTTGTTTTTGTTGTTGTTGGTGGTGGTGTTGTTCTTGTTGTTGTTCTCCTTGTTGGTCTTCTTGTTGTCCAGCTTTCACCTCCAAAAATAACCGGAGAAGACCACAGCCTGAATAATGTTGGGTTTGTTTTTTTTTTTTGTTGAGACACATGATTACATGTGAAGATATTTTCCTCTTCATCTTTGAACTACATCTGGAATACAGGACTTGAGGAGGAGGCATGTACATTTAATGAAGCACTTTCTGTATTTTACTGCATTCTCTGCATTTTATGAGAGGCAAATAATCTTTTAAAATATTTATTGACAAATGTTTCCATTTGTCATCTAATGACCTGTTTGTACGCCTTCACGCAAGCACAGTGTCTTACATCAATTTATCCTCTAATACTTGGTTAGACAGCCTTAATAACAGCATCAGTCCTGCCAGGAGAGGATTACACCCATCTCTTGAGAGAGTTTCTGTCCAATTTAGCCCACCCTTCCATTAAATGGGTGCACATTTCAGCCCATGTCTGTCTATTTCTGCGTTTCACCTGCTGCTCCAAACTGGGTTTCAAGAAACCGCTCCTGTCATTCCTTATTGACAGGATTAAAGCTGTAGTTAAAGCGAGAGAACGACTAACTAAGTATTACAGCAGAAAGAATGCATGATAATTAGGTTTGTTCATACACGGGATCCGATTGTAAACATCACAGTCTCAACTGACTGTATGTAAGAATAAATGAATGAATGAATGAACAAATAAATAATAAATGACGTTATAAAACAGTAAAGCCAATTAACATCATCGAGAGGTGTCACGAAACTGTGGCCAGCAAAACACAGTCTATGTTAAAGGGCCCATGTCATGAAAAATTTTTAAGGTTTATTTACTGAATAAACACGATTAATGATTCCAGCATGTTGTTCATTCTTTTCTGTGCAGCCGGAAACAGCAAATGTAGCCAATTGACTGTAACGTCACAAAATGCATCACAACTATCCTTTTCCCCTACAGCCGTTTAGCCTCACCTTTTCATGCCAAAGTTACACCAAGGCACTTTAAATGAGGCACAGAGCTCATTTACATAGAGGTTGGTTTAAGCGGGCATGGGGCAGGAACTCACCCTGGGCGGGGGGCCAGGCCACCACAGGGTGCACACACCATTCACTCACACACTCACACCTTACAGCCAATATAGAATCCGCAGTTTACCTGATGCGCATGTCTTTGGACTGTGGGAGAAACCGGAGACCCCGGAGGAAACCCACGGCACCACAGGGAGAACATGCAAACTCCACACACACAAGACCAGGACCCGGATTCGGACCCCCAACCCTGGAGGTGTGATGCACAGCGCTACCCACCGCACCACTGTGTAAAAATAATTTATGTAAAAATAAAATACTGCAAGCAAGAGATAATTATTCATCTTTCATTCTGAGTACCTGTCATACATGGTTCTTTAAATAAAAATGGTTCTATAAAGCACCAATAGGCTTCCACTAATGTTCCACTAAAGTCAAAGAACCTTTCTGGTACTACGGAGACCCACTTTTGTGTAGAATTGTAATGTTTGACTGTAGCTTTACCATTTTTCGTATTTTTCATCAAATTGGTGGCTGTCAGATATCCAGATTCCATCTGACATCACGACAGGGGGATAAAACGAATGGAGCTAATTATTGAAATATAGGATGTTGCCAGTTTTTGCACGGAACAGTGGAAAGCTTCCAATTAATATGTTGAAAGACAACTGCTACAAACAAAATCCAGTCGTTTCAAATGAATACACAATACACACTGAAATGAACCATCATACCTCCAGGATTATGGTGCAACACAAAGAACAAGGACAGAAACAACAGAAAGAACAAAAACAGAACACCACAAGACCACGAAAGAGCAGGCAGGATGGGACTAAGCGGAAAGAGCAAAAAACACAAGAGCAACTACAGTAACTTACAGAACAAGACAGAAGCAGTAACAGCACTAGTGTATTATACTGTATTATACTCTATTCTAGCAGCACAGTCATTAAAAGAATAGAATAGAATAGAATATTTTTATTGTCATTGCAATACACAGGAATGTACGGTGCAACGAGATAAGATTTACAGTGCTTCTCTTGTAGCTATCAGTATAAAATATATAAAGCAAATAACAAAGAGTGTCCAAATAATGCAAAGGAATGCAAAAATGGAGGGAGATGACAGTAAGTAATTGTGCAACAAAAGCAAGCAACACTAACAGGATTAGAAAAATTGCATAGTATATAATAAATACAGGGTATTTACAGTGGCACTGGGGGAGTTTTCTTTGTTTAAGGTGGAAAAGCTTCGTTTGTGTGATTCGGGGAATGGAAGCAGTTTAGTTGAGAGAGAAAGAGAGAGAAAGTGTGTGTGTGTGTGTGTGTGTGTGTGTGAGTGTGTGTATGTGATGTACAGTTTATTGGTCTGATGGACTGGGAGAAGAAACTGTTCCTCATCCTGGAAGTGAGATGTAGATGTCCCCAAACTTTAGACAGGCGGAGTGGTCGAGTTCCCACCGTGCGGTTTCAGTCTCTCCAGTCCAGGGCTTAAAGAGCTGAAGGTGAAATTGTTGTAATTGATGTGGCACTTCCTTGATAGCAGAGATTCTGCAAACAAACAAACATGGGATTTAGTTCTTGGATAAAGAAGGATGTTTGTAAAGAAGGGTGAGTGTACAGGGTTTTAGAGAGAGAGAGAGAGAGAGAGAGAGAGAGAGAGAGAGTGTGTGTGTGTGTGTGTATGGAGGAGATGGTGGAAGGGAAAGTAGTTCCCTCAAACATAATTATTTGCCCCAACAACATTTTCAGCATGAACGATACAATTCAGTTCACTGTTAATAAAACATTTATTATCAATACATGCTCAAGAAAAACATCATGATCTTAGTATCGATCCCTCAATGGTTAGGAAGCTGCCCCTGCAATCAGAAGGTAGTGGGTTTGAATCCCAGGACTGCCAGTGGCACCACTGAGGTACTCTTGAGTAAGGCACCGTCCCCACACACTGCTCCCCAGGCGCTGTGTTCCAGGCTGCCCGCCCACGAATAAGGCTGGTCTCATGTGTCCTCATGTGACATTTTTATTATATATTGCACATTCTCTGTCCTGCTGCTGCGATTATTTGCACAATAATTTCTTGTTGTCTACCTCTTTTCTGTCTTTTTGCTGTATTCATTCAAATGTCAACTGCACTAAATGTTTTCTTGTTGATCTTGTGTTTTTCTTGCACTCTCTCCCACTCTCTTTGCACTCTTGTGTATTTTGTATTGTCTGGAGTTGTGTAGCCTTGTGGTTTTCTGTTTTTGTTGTGTTGCACCGTGGTTTGATTTCAACTACATCATTTGGAATTACCACCTGTACTTTACCTTTTTTAAATCCACATTTACAAATAAGTGTTTCTTTCTCCTAGAAAGCTGGTTTTCATGCATTCTTCATAAAACTTTTAAATCCCACTGAGCTGCTAGGGTGGTTCTTCTGAGAGCAGGTTGCAGGAGCTGGACACCAGGTGGCGCTGCAGCTCTGCTTTGGGCTGAGGCCTCTGGACTGTACGAGCTTCTACAGACCGATTTCAGACAGCAGGAAAAATATATCACATCTCTGATTTGTTTTTCTTCGTCTTGCCTTTTCATGTCTAGACAAGCCACCAGAGAGCTTATTTGGAGAACTGATAGGATCATAAATCAGAAATGATGCGGGTGGATTTTAATGGCCGTGTTTGCAGAATGTCTCGCAAAAGTACTGAGCGGCCTGGGATGAACTAGAGTGAAATGGCAGTACTCCCCCATCCTTCCTGTGCAAAAGATCATCTCTGACGGAAGAACTGACGGAAGAGGCTGTTTTTGAGTAGCATAGCAACATATAAATGTGTGGGGCAGAATGGACAGAAATGTGAAATGTTTAGAGGAGTTCCCTCTGTAAACACTCTACATCCATACTTGCACATTTTCCGTATAGATTTGGGTATCTGGTTATAGGAAAGCACCAATCAGAATGTTTTTGGGCCCAATTCCTACTTAAAATTTACTAAAACTCATACCGGACCTATAAAAAGCCACCTAATGTAATCATAATTATAATGTGGCACGCCAGACAATATACTGACATTACACTGACAGCCACTGACATTCTTTAGTTCATTTAAAGTTAAAAGAAAGTCTAGAATTTGACTCTGCATCGCTACACAACTAGTTAATAGGATGTCAGGCAGGCACTGCTATAGATTCTTTCCATGTGTTTAATTGTCCAATGCTCAACTAGAATACAAATTTGCAATTTATGAAATAAATAGAATCCTGGTGTGCAAAAGCTTGACTGGTAGTGTGTAAAGTGTATATTAAAAAAAAGTGGGCTCAGTGGGTAGCGCTGTTCTCTCGCACCTCCAGCGTTGGGGGTTCGAATCAGGGTCCTGGCCGTGTGTGTGTGGTTTGTATGTTCTCCTTGTGGTGCTGTGGGTTTCCTCCGGGGTTTCCGGTTTCTCCCGCAGTCCAAAGACGTGTGTCAGATGAATTGAGGATTCTAAATTGACTGTAGGTGTGAGTGAAAGGCGTGTGTCTCTGTGCCCTGCAGTGGGCTGGCGCCTCGCCCAGAGTGAGTCCCTGCCTCATCCCTGTTGGCCCTGGGACAGGCTCTGGGTACCCGCCACCCTAGTAAGGATTAAGCGGTCACAGAAAATGAATGGAGCTGAGAGTCTCGCAGCACATGCTTAGACTCCTTTGCCCATCGCCTGGTGAGCCTGATTGTGCTGGTGCTTACAGCCACTGTAAAAGAGGGTTGCTTAAAGAGGCTGTGCACAGCTAACAGTACTCGTCAGTGTTGCTCAGACTGACCTCCTGAGCAGCAGAAGCTAAATTATTTGCTGTGGCGTATATAAATAAAATGAATCAAACCACCACATTGAAAGTTACAGCTGTCTGGCTATTAAGCTCCTGGAGTCATTGACAATTAGGCATTCAAATACTTTGTGTGCTTTTACTTGCCTCACATTTTTTTGCCTCATTAAATTGCACACAGATCACAATAATAATAATAATAATAATAAAAAAACAGACCAACTGCTGATTTCAAGTTTGGTTGAAAAATCTGTCAATTTCAATTGTGCATCCTTTCCTGCTTATTATGCTGATCAATTAAATACCTATTTAAATGTAATGATAACAGATGAAGAGGTGCCAGAAAAGAGTGATGCTTTGCAGACACTTTATTACACAAATAACATTGTTACTGAAAATAGTATTCTTGCAATAAAACCTCAGTATGTCACGACAAATATCAGACACATCTTACATCCTGTCTGGAAAATGTAGTAAATACAGATTTAGATACAACATAATAATCTTCTTTTTTTCTTTCTTTTCTGAATGCGGCACAACAGAAATCGAAATACAGGTGACAGTAGCAGCGCTTTGAAATAAGTGGCACATTTGTAGTAGTATACACTGATCAGCCATAACATTAAAACCACCTGCCTAATATGGTGTAGGTTACTTGTGCCACCAAAACAGCTTGGACCTGTTGAGGCATGAACTCCACAAGACCTCCGAAGGTGTTCTGTGGTTTCTGGCACCAAGATGTTAGCAGCAGATCCTTCGAGTCCAGTAAGTTGCGACTGCAGTTGCATTGCCCAGAACATTGCCTCTGCCAGCTTGCTTTCTTCCCATAGTGCCTCCTGGTGCCATCTCTTTCCCAGGCAAACAACGCACTCATCTGACTGTGTGTAAAAGAAGATGTGATTCATCAGCCACCATCTTCCGTTGCTCCATGGTCCAGTTCTGATGCTCACGTGCCCATTGTAGGCACTTTTGGCAGTGGTCAACATGGGCACTCTGACCAGTCTGTAGTTATGCAGAAAGCTGTGTTCGGACACCTTTCTATCATTGCCAGCATTGGCTTTTTTCAACAATATGTGCTACAATAGCTCTTCTGTAGGTTCGGACCAGACAGGTTAGCCCTCGCTTCTTATGCACATTAATGAGACTTGGGCACCCACCCTGTTGACAGTTCACCATTTATCACCATTTATCTTTCCTTGATCCCCTGCTGAATGTGTAAGTCTGCTGACTTACAAAAAAAAAAAAAAAAAAAAAAGATTTATGAGGTAGTTTCATTTTTATGGAGAGAGACAGAATATGAACCAAAAATCAAGAAAAAACATTTTACATAAAAGTTATAAATTGATTTGCAAGTCATTAAGTGAAGTAAGTATTTGATCCCCTACAACCCAGCCAGACTTCTGGCTCCCACAGACTGGCTGTGTGTCCGTGTTGCACACAGATTTACAATCAATCTATCAATTACAGAAACTCCTGATCTTAACTCATTATGTGTATAAAGCACATCTGTACACAGAATCAGTTTCTTCCATTCCAACCTCTCCACCGCCAGATTGGTTGATATTCTGTCTCTCTCCATAAAAATTAAACTACCTCATGAATTAGAGGCTGCTCATTTTTTTGTAAGTCAGCAAACTTACTAATTCAGCAGGGATCAAATAATTATTTCCCACACTGTATGTGACACCCATCAGGCTTTTTTGGTCCATCACAGTGTTTGCCATGTGCACCATCACCCCTTACTGTGAGCTCTGCCTTCAAGGCTTTGGACTGGTTTAGGCATCTCACACTTACACTTTGTTCCCACCCTATTAGGTCTACGTTCCCACAACCCTTTAACAGGTCTGGGTAATTTTATAAGGCAGCACCCACCTTTAAATACTTGTAACTGATTTCAGGTTGATCACCAATCTTCCTCAAGTCTGCTTCCAGCTGAAAGCTGTTTGTAGGGCATGGAGGAATGAGTTCAGGTTGGATAGGAGAGGATGATGAGAATGAAGTCTGATTCATGCTGCCAGTGATTTTTTTGTGCAATACTTTTTGTTTTACACAGGAATCCCCATCAAGACCTCTGAAAGGCAACCAATAACCAAATTAATTACAGCTCTGCGGCCATTCACACACTTTAAAAACATTGGTGTATTTTAAATTTGTTGCTAGAACCAAGTTCAACATTTAAAATCTAACTTAGAAGTTAGAAAGCTGTGTGACACAGAAAATGTTCAAATGGATGCAAACATTACTTGGTAAGAGGTTGAGAAGAGGAGTCTGATAATTCCTCCATCTTCTGGATCTTAGCAGAGGGGGAGCAAGCAAGTGGAGAAGCCTGAACCAGCGCCACACTCTCTGAGAAAGAAGAACTGGCTGCTGGCCCAGGCCTTGAGGAGCTTTCAGTGGATCTCAGACCATCCATTAAGGGTGTCGGCTCTTCACCAACTTCCTCTATTTCTATTCTCTTCATTTGCTTCTGTAGTTTCAGAGGAAAGACAGAACAGGTTGTTTCATTTGTAGAGATGTCGAATAAATCAATAAATAAACTATTTGTACACAATATATTATTTTTTATTGTTAAGTGGCACCACTCATCCTTTTTTCCTGTTCCAACTCATCAGATGTCAGAAAACGTAAATATTACTGAGTTGAGTCTTTAGTAGAGAATTTCACTTTAGTCTTGTTATTAGCTGTAGGTTTTGCATTGTACAAGTCTGTAAACCTGTCAGATTCAACATAGCTTCAGATAACAAGTCTTTCATTACAAACAAACATTACAAAGTAAATGGGTGGTTAGTCTGGAGTTTATGTACTACATTATATAGTCGCTAGCTTGTTAGCTTAATAGCTAGTTCACGTTTCAATAAGTTGCAAAGGAACGTGATCTGTCATTCACCAAATTTCACCAAAGCTACAATATCTGACAACTTCAGTAAATTTAGCTATTGTGCTAGCTAGCATATATTTGCAGTTCAACATGTCGGACAAACATTTAATGTATTTTCACTTTAAACTAGGGCTGGGCACATTAATGCATTATTTTACAATTATTTTATCGTACGTTAACGCAGGTTTTTAAAAAATCTTTTTATTTTGGAAGAAACCAATAAAAACTCAAAACTAATTTCCTTTGAGCACATGGTCAGGTGAAACACATAATTAACACAAACAAGACCGTGTGCTCAGGCATTCACAATAAAAGTCCCAAACACCACACAACAAAACAAAACACAACAAAGGACGGCCTCTAGTGGCCGCCAACCATAATCATACCCAGGCCGTCCCGGCCTGACAACCATACACCAAAAAAGACTTTAATAAATAATGCGTTAACGTGCCCAGCCCTAGTATGTGTATGTGTATGTGTATGTGTGTG
>JBBJLS010000036.1:3933055-3948055 GCA_037577275.1 Bryconaethiops microstoma
TTGTGATGATGCTGGCTGAAGTTCTGTTGCCGATCCTGACAGACTGAGGCCTGCCAGTCAGAAAGTCCTGGAGCCAGACACAGAGGGTGTGGTGCAGGCCGAGTGTGGTCAGTTTGTATTAGGACACAGACATTGCAAACTTGCAGGAATGACGAAACAAGAGTATCAGAAGAAAAGACCGATCGTGTTTGTGATTGTGACAAAAGTCTTTGCTGTCTGGATGGAAGCCTCAGGCAGTTCGTACTGAATCCAACAGGTGGTGACCAATGGTCTAAAATGGCTGCGCTAAACACCAACAGTCATGTCACAGCTATAATGTACCCCAGCTCCTCCCAGGACCTAAACAAGAGCATCATAGTGAAGGAGAATGCGACTAATTATAAGAATATTAATTTTATCTTAATTATCTTGTTTTCTTTATCATTGGAAACCAACATTTGATTTATCAAGCAGACGTAATTTCAATTCAAAACAATTTCCCTTAAGATGAGAATCTAAAATTAGACTGTCAAACTACTCAAACTCATCACTACCCACAGGAAGATATGCACAGCTAACATAACATCACAGAATGTAAGTGTGTGTGCTATTTTAGGCAAGATTTTGCCCACCCATTCAGATGTCTAAGCTAGCATGTTCTGTTCATATCAGCTAGATATCGATACACAGCGAATTCTCTAATTATGACATAAAATGTTAGAGAACTAATGAAAAAAATTAAAAGCCAATCAACAAAAGACAAAGAATAATGGTAAGCTCCACCCCCAGCACTATAATATTTACATAAAAGACGAGTTTCTGCTGTTATTATTTTAGAAATTTTGCAATTAAGAACAATCAATTACATTGCAGTAGCCTAGTGGGTAAGACACTTGCCTCTGAACCTGATGACCACAGAGTAGCAGGTTCAAACCCCCACTTTCTACCACTGTGTCCTTAAACAAGACACTTAAACCTCCGTTGCTTCAGGGGGACTGTCCCTGTAACTAATGATTGTAAGTCCAATCTGAAGAAGTATAGTCACGCAACTTACAGACAGAAAGGGAAAGGTAAAGATGTTTCATGGTATATGGATCTGTAGCCTGCATGACTTAACTAATGTTAAAGACTCATACCGTACCATGAATTATAGTACAAGTTTGACTGCAACTAACAGGTGCTCTGTTGAAACAAGTGTACATGATAAAAGCTTATGTCTGAGACAGCAAAGTTGAGTGACTCAATTTCAAAATGGAACCATGATTTTTGAACATATTGCGCAGTGGCAAATAATGGCCAACAGTCATTTGTAAAATCCTTGCCCTGTTTCTTTGGCTTGTATTGTTGGTTTTAATGGTGGAGGGGGTTACTCAAGATGTCATGATGCAATCATACAGTGGTTGGGCGTGCTAATAACATAATAATGGCTTGAACGCGCAGCATCGTTAATACAGTCCACAGTATGGATGCAAACATGCTGTGGTTACATAAGGATCTGCTTTGTTATCTTCAAGTATCATCTCAGCCCACTCAATGAAGATATTGATCACTTCACAAGAAAACGCAAGTGTTCTTTTCAATCCCCTCGGAGAAAGAAAGATATGAAGAAGAGCTCAACGTAGACACGCCCAGCCAAATAAAGAGAAGATTATGAGTGACTATCAGCCTCCATTCATCACTTGCTCTAAACGCAGTTCTGTTTATCATAATACCAAGGCATCCCGCTGGAGCTTTGTGGATTAGCAGGCCAGACATGACTAGCACTGGCTTTAGCCTAATGACACCTCAGTCACACCCGCAGGCCTTGAGCAACTCTAATGACTTCAGAACCAAAACAGCAACTCTGCCTCTCCCCTGGCCTGTGCAAGCCGCCTTCAAGCAAATACACTCACAAACACGCAGCAGGCTGTAATGATTTTGCCCCAATGAGGCTAGCAAGGCAGGCAATGACGCTCTTTGCAATCTAATTTGAAAATGCTTGCCTGTGAGAATTTAGAAAAGATATTTTCTTGCTGGAGGTTTAAAAATCATAAATATTTGAGGATTTATGAAGTCGTCTATTGGATCATAAATATAAAACACAAAGAGCAGAAAATTGATTGACCTGGTTCAGAGACAAAGCTCTTCCCATTAATCTTCATTTAGAGCAGAGGGATAAAACCAAACCGGCAGATGCTGTTTTCTTTCATTTAAATATTTAAATAAAAGTTTCCTTGCTTACGAATTTAATATTTTCAATTTAGCAGAATTATTTGGGGATTTTGAAAGGTGAAAAAAATAGGTGAATGAAAAAATACATCAATATCATTTAGGGTAAAGTGACTTTTTACAGTCAGTACAAGTTATTAAAAAGATGGTGATTGTCAGATTTATCACATTCGAACTTACCAATAACTTACAATACAAAACCTACAAAACGTAGGCAATGTTGCACGGTTTTTCTTTTTTTTTTATAGAACTGTATTGCCCAATTTACTGTCTTTTCTACTGAACTTTTGCTTTTTAAAGCTTATTTCTGGCATTTCTTATTTACTGAGTGTTTAAGCCACATATATGACTAACAGGTGTATAATATCGACTGCAAAAAAGGGTCATGCTAAAGAGAACGGTGACTTTAAAGGGTCAGAGTCATAGGATGCCTCCCTTTTCCACAAACCTTTGACCTGATAGATCCACCCTGGCCAAGTGTAAGTGCTAGTTTTCTAGCAACTAGTTTAGTTGCGAGTTTCTTTTTAAAGGGGATAAAAAACAAAGATGTCCAGATATATGTGGATGAAACCATGAAGCAGAGAAAACACTGAACTCTGCAGTGGAGGATCACTCCAGGAACGTGACCGGAAAACAGCTTCCTGTGTAAATGTTACATTACCACTGTTGTCTGCTGGAGTAAATATAGACTAGCAATGTCTAAAATGCCTCAAATGCACGTAAAGCACTACTGCAGCTGTATCAGTTATGCCAGCTTATGTTCTGTAATGCAACTTGTAATGAATGTGACAGGCTGATCTGTATTCATGTTATTTCCCCAAACTATTACAGATAGCCTGGACTGAATGGTCATAGTCCAAAAGCTGCGTTACACCACATGACACATTCAATAATAACACTGTCTATTAGCAAGTTCTGTTATTACATTAGTGTGAGGTGGACTGGAAAAGTACTTCTAACACTGAGAGTGTTCCAAGCTCAGCCAGTTACATGTTGTTCACACTGCAGATATTACTGTTAAGCCAGTAAAAATGAGGGAAAAGGCAAATTCATACCAGATTAAAATGTTATCTTAAAACAGAACCTCACCAGGTAAAACTAATCAAGCTTGAATAGAACGTAAGTGTTGCTAGCAGCTCAGTACATACTTGACACCCCATCTGTGGTCTCCTCTGTGGAAGATGACCAGGTTATCATCAGAGTCCAGAGCCAGACCAGACACCTGGCCCAGCTGCAGCTCAACCTCCGGCCAGCCATCCATTTCCTCCAGATGGGCTCCTAAACACATGCACATGCACACACACATACACGCGCACACACACAAACAAATGAGCCAACGACCTTTGGGTAAACACCGTCACAGGTTCTGCCACAGGACAAAAAATAGAGAGGATGGCATATGGTAGCGCAATCACTCACAATGGTGTAACATAACTGAAGAGAAAACCTGCTGACTGCCCAACTCAAACACAAAGCTGTGTTGTTTGGTCTCAAGCTTCATTTAACACTGTAATGCTATCCGGCAATCTAACTTGGGCCTGATACACCATGTCTGAAATCAAAAAGATTCCTGCGTATCTTTTTTTTTGCCATTTGCCGGACAGAAGTGTTCACTAGACAGCTGTGTGTGAGCTGCTGGCAGGCAGTCATCAGGCCCGGCACATGCTTGAGAGAGCACTGGAGAAGTGTGAGGCATCAAATTCAAATGAACGCAGAAAAGCGCAGCTAATGGTGGTGTGTATGTAAACACCTTTATGAGGCCTCGGCACAGTCACACTCGGGTCTATTGGGGGATTAGCTACTAATGTGGATTTTTTCCGCTCCTGTACACGGCTGAGTGCTAGGGGCTTAGAGCTTTCACTTTACAATGGCAAAATGTGACAGTTTAAGTAGCGAAGGTCAAGTCTTCATCTTGCGACTGAAGAAAGCAGTTCAAAACTGTAACCAGATCAAATGTGACCTGTTTCAAGAGAGCTTCAGAGGAGGAATCCAGTAGGGAGCAGTAACACCTTATAAAAAATCTGTAGCCAAGGCTTGCACGGTTAGTAGCAAGGTGTGTGTAAATGTGTGTGTGTGTGTTTGTATGTGTGTATATATACACAAAAACATACACATACACACACACACACACACACACACACCTTGCTACTAATTTTTTAGTCTTCTCAAATAGGCCTTTATTATATATATATATTATATACACACACAACAAAACTGTACACGAAGAGACTAAAACGTAGTATCAGAGCAAGGTGAGGGTTTTCACTTTATAGTTAATATTAGACTAAGACAAATGAAAAGTCATTATAGAGACGTAAAATGCATCATCTCTTCTTCTGGCCATATTGCTAGCACAGGCAATACAGCCATATAGTACAAAAATGATTAAATAAACACCGTCTCACAACCCAGTGATTCTACCTCTGCAGTATGCAATAGGACTTCAAATGAGGTATAGCCTCCATCCCTTCGATGAAATACTTTCAGTTCAAGAGGCAAGAAATATTTAGTGCTTGCGCTTCCCTGCACTGTAGGGAAATGCCTGTGGAGTACTATGAATCACATGCATTAGTAATGGAGCGTGAAATCACAGTGAGCAACAAACAATAACCATGCCTATTCCAAGCCCCAGCGTCATGATTAATGAACATGATCACCACCACACACGCTGGACAAAATAAGGATACTCATCAGGATGGCACTGCCACGCTAGACAAGATCTCTCGTCTTGGCAGCAAATGTAAAAATTAATAATGTTTAACGAGCGAACCAAGTGCTGACTGACTTCTCACAATGCTAACAGCGGCACTCAGGCTGTGCTAAAGGTGTTATTTATTGCAAAATGTCTGCCAAAAAAGAAGAGTGGTTGAGAGTGAATGCTTTTATGGGAGAAGACACATAAAATATCTATGGTTTGGAATATTTTAAAGGTCCCAGCTAAAGAATTTTTTCAGCCAGTGTATGGCTCTCTTCTGGGTCAATAATTGAGCAAAACCACATGTCCACACTAAGCCAGTATGGAACAGACAGCTGTCTAAACAAAAGCAGTCTCTCTCTCTCTCTCTCTTTTTATGTATTCTTGCCAGCTACTCCCAGTATTGTGCTGGACTCAGGGCCATTGCTGCAATCGCCTCACACAAACACTACACAACTACATTTCATGAATTATTCCTGGCAAGACGTGAACAGGAACAACAATTACGGACACTAGAATAGAAGCAAACAAACTGGGCCTTTTCGAATCCCCTCATAGAGGCAAAACACATGAAATTTCATTCATTTGCCCCCCTTCCGGATTTGTAATTAGATCCCAGGGGCTAATCAATAGCACCATGACAGCAATCCGATAGTCGTGTATTGATGTTGCATGAAATTTAGCGTGTCTTGGGGGCCCCTCACTCTGCCGAGTCATGAACCATACCAGCAGGCAATTAATGCAAAACAAAAGAGGCAATTCAGCTGCTATTGAATGCCAGACATTGATAAAAAAAGCTGCAAAACCACAATGTTTGGACGCAATTAAGACCACATCTACTGCAGCAAAGAAACAAGCAACGGGCATGGAAAGCAAAAATTTACATTTTCAGACCTAAAAAAGCAAGAGCAAGAAAAATGCACATAATGAAATAGTCTGAAATATTTTAACTCCATGTGAAAACTCCAGCTTGCCTTTACACTGGTGTGAATTTCATGATACCAATAGAAGCGTTACAGAATTGGAATATCTGATTACATTTAAGTTTTGAATGTCTTTCATTCTTTTGAATGTCTTTTCATTCAAGTTTTGTACAGTTTGTTCCAGGTTAGCGCTTCCTTTTGTCCAACAGGAGTCTGACACATGTAAGGCAGCAATGTAGACTATCTCATAAAAAAATAACATCGGTGCTTTTGCTGCTGCTGTTGTTGTTTTGCTCTCCGTGTTAGCTTTTTCTGTTCTTTTCCCCACTGTTAAAAAAAAAAGAGAGAAAACGACTGTGACAAAGGCAATAAAGCCTATGGAGATGGCCCAGATTTTTCTTATCACTCTCACCAACTCAGCATCTTCCCACTGAGGTCAATATCTGTAACATGATGAGCAGTGCATGTGGAAAACCTTCTAAACAAAAATCTTTTCTTCCACTCCGCCAGCTCTTCTATCCTCCAGGAATAAAGCTAAGTAAACCTACACCATGAGCTCACTGGCCTCAAAATCAAAAGATTAATGATCAGAATGAGATGAGCAGGCATGGGCTTGAAAGGAAAGCATTCACACGGACAACACTATGTCTTTGGATCAAACCAGGGCAAAGAAAGATTTGTTTCTTTTTGCGAATCGGCACCAAGACCCACCTTGTTTTTTGGCCTTTGCCACCCCTGTGCTCGGCTGTCTGGCGGGTAAAGTCTTGGTCCCCGGAGGCCTGACAGTAGACTCTAACTGGTGAAACTTGTGCACTCTGTCCCTCACCAGAACTGCATCCTCCCTCTGTTTGTAGCCTAGTCTGGGCCCGGGCCAACCCAGGTCTTTCTTTTGCATTATGCTATCAATTTCAGCCACCAGATCCGCCTGGGCCTTGGCTGCCTCTGCAGGGTTATACTTATGCACATGGACAACGTCCTCCCTCTCCCCTAGGAGTTTGGAGAGAAGGGAATAGAAGTCACCTGCACAGGAAAAAAATACAAGAGGGAAAAAAGCAGGAAAGACCAAAGGAGAGAAGGAGAACAGAAGAAGAAGAAGAAAAAGGAGGAGGAGGAGGAGGAGGAGGAGGAAGAAGAGAAGAAGAATGGGCCGTGTGAATAGAGCTGTAAGGGAAGTGCGGGAGAGTCACTGGATTGGAAGCAGCCTGCCTGATAGAAGATAAGTTTTACAGCACAGTAGACAGAAGAAAGGCATTTATCTCTGCAGGTGGGAGAGTGCTTTATTGCTGGTTAAAGAAAAGCTGTGCAGTAACAAATGAACATTTCTGTTTCATACATACCGAATGGACCCCCTACTCGGGGGGTGAGCCACACCACAGGGCTCATTATGCATCATTCCTAACCTGTACAATACGCAAGATACAGCCTCTAGTTACTAACTGAGGTGGGAAAAAATCCACAGATGTTTTTTTTTTTTTTTTTTTTAACTGCATCGATTTTGTAATGTTATAATCAATTATAACCATGCAAAGGATATGCCTCTTATAATGTATGCACCCCATGACATAATAAAAAAATCAATTAAATTAACAAAAAAGATATACATTCTTATGTTTAAAACAAAAATATTTGGTGTATATTTTTTACTGTCAATATTAAACAAATCACTCGTACAGTCCCATCTGTTCACTCCCAACTGAATCATTTCCTAAAGAATCATGACTGAATCATTGTTAGGTCACAAATTCATATTTCCAATTACTAATAATAATTAACGACACCCGTCTTATTCACTAACGGCGCAATCTGAAACCTTCCTATAGGAGATTATAGTTCTACACAAGTGTCCTGCAGAGGAAAATAAGCTACTTTGTATTCAAGCAGGGAATGACAGGTCATTTGGTTGGAAAAGGTCAGCTCCTCATTAGAAAGCACTGCCTCTAGTTCAAACATGTTTCATCAAAGCCCTGTGAAAGCTCCATGACTACTGCACCTCCTCCACCGCATTTAAAGAAAGCTTCACGCCACCCATCAGATTGGACAAATCAGCTTCCGCACTAATACTGTTTAACAATGGACAAATCCGATGGAAGGATGCAAAAATGGAAACCTAGAAGAAAACATTCAGTCAGATTTCATTCATTCATCTCCACTTCCATTTAGCACGAAAGTACATTAGAGCAACACCTCATTGTTTTTCGCTGATGAAACATCTCTGCTTTCTCACAGGCTTCACTGCACACATGGCGATCCAAAGCCCACCCCCCCCGACCATGAAATACGAATGAAGGACGCTTCTTATTTATTGAGGCCATCCATCAGTTGGCCAGCAAACACACAGAGACAAACCGAAGGGTTCTGACTGACACTTCCTGGATTTGTGTCCTAATAACGGCAAAGGCAAATATAGAAGGTGATTTATCAAGGTGTCCGGCCGTGAGCCGGGGAGTCCTACAATAATGAGCGTTTCAGCTCCAGCCAGCTGCTGTGGAGACTCAGACTCGGCCGTGCCCTCATCCCCATCCACCACACTAACTACAAAGGACCAGGCTTTCACTCAGAGACTGAGACTGTACTGGAATAAAACTCAAGCCTGAAGATCTTCATACAAAACCCAACACCACATCTTGCAAACAAAGGCTCTTTGCAGTTTTGTCATTACCATAAACCCTTCATTCTTAGTACATTCAGTACAGCAATACTTGTATGAAAATATTAAATGTGAAATAAATAACAGCAAATATATGAATTATTTTGTTGAACAAAATTGTAAAAACGAACTGGATTTAGTGTTCATTTTAAAAAATAGCAAAATGCTTTTGATGGCGAATGTATTTAAGTTTTATGAATGATACAGGAAACTTAAAAAGTTGAGTTAAATGAAGTATGATTTTCAGTACAAAGAATTAGCATTTTAGTGTATTCAACTAAAATAGCTACTTTCAGTACCTCTGGTATTTAAAGTGTTTTTTAGGCATTACTTAAACACTTAAGCCAACTGGTATCCTCAAATTGTTTAGGTACAATCAATATATCTGGGTTTGCAGTGAAATTTTAAGGCCCACTGCTCTAAATCGCAGAACAAATCAGGCATTTCTGCTTTAAATATGGACAAAAGTTGGCTACTGCTAGGCATGTTAGCTATGCAACACGTTTATGCTGTCAGAGATAACTGTGTCATAGAATATCATAAACCATATAAGCAAGTCTATTTGGGATTACTTGCAATCCACAGCAGTTTGAAAACAATGCAGTGCAATACTACAGAAGCAAACTTCAAACACTGAAATGTCTTGGGTGATCACCTGCATTTACCCAGAGTCCTTTTAGGACTGTAGCTTTGTAAGCAATGTCCTTGAGCAGTTATTTTTCAGTCAAACTATCAGGCTCTTTTCCACTTGTTTGAGGAGAGACTTATGAATTCAAAATTCATAAATATTTAATAAATGCTTTCATAGCTTGTGGTGTTTGGCTCATGATGCAACAAGTGTACTTGTCTAACTGTTCATGCTACTACTCGTGCACATATCTTCGCAACTGGCTCTTTCTGAAATACACAAGCCCTATTGAACTTGACAGCATTCTCCTTAGACAGAGACATAAAACGAAAAGCTTATCACATGAAGAGCATCTCTTAGGAACAGCTCCACCAGATAATATGACCTTTACCATGAATTAAACGCTATTATTTTAAACTAAAACAATACATTTTCTACATAAAGAATCACTCTGTGTGCACCGTAGCCTGCAGGTGTTCATTCTATGACTGGAAAGTGTGCAACCGTCTCTTGACACAACTGCAGTAATACGGAATAAACTGTATTACAATACAGTCAGTTTACACTGTTATTCATTGAAAGACAAACACAAAAAGCTAGGTTTTAAGTCACAGTATCTATACAGCTTATAAACAGCAGCGTATTTTGAGTTTGTATCACTGACATGTAGCACCACATTACGTTCAGCAAATTACATCATTAATAGGAGGCCCACTGGGGACGTACAATAAAACGGAAGCCTCATATCAAACAATTCAATGTTCTGATGCACATGGATATTTAAAGGCCACCCAGCTTGGGATGCTGACACAACGTGCGCAAAAAAATCCTGCTGAGTTTTGGCTATGATTATTTAAGGATTTATGTAGGAGTGTTTAATGGATATGGTCTGCGAGAAATTACATAATACTTACTAATACATTACACTGTGTAGTCAAATGTACCTTTGTTTGCATACAGTCCCATCCCAGTTGGCTGCAGACTTTTATCTCTGAACTTTTGCTCCTCAATGAATGTGGCAGCCCGAGGTATAATATTGCCTGATGCAAGTTCAGTAATCTTGTCCTGTATAAAGGTAATGAGAAGCGAGGGGCTTATGGTGGTCACATCTATTTTAATCTGCAGTATTCGTGACAGCATCATAGCTTCACGTTTTTGATTCATCAGCAGAGGCTGTTGGCTGAGTGCAAGCTTTTTATTTACCCAGAATGCTGTGAGCAAGAGGCTTATTGACATCAGTCTTGTAAACGAGCCCACGCTGAATAAAAATAGTGCTTTGGATTTCCTTGATTTAAAAGTGTAAATCGCTGCCCATTAATAAAGTATGGTACATCAGCATATTTACTGCCAAAAGAATTAAATCAGGTGCGGTGTGTCCAGGGTCATACCTTTAATTTTTGTACTTTAGGTTTTATTTACCAATTCATTTTTACATTACCATTTTCATCCCCTATTTATCCCTTAAACAGGCTGTTTTTCTAACCACCACTATAAGACTGTTACATGTAAATGACCTCTATTCTGACTGGCTGCCCTTTATTGTGCCTCGTTCAGAAACAGCACAGGCTGAAACCCTCTTTATAACAGCACTGTGAACGGGCAAAGCTCAATGGCTGCAGATGGAAGAGTTGGATATACATATAAATGCATTGATTTTGTGACATTGCAAAAGCAATGAATTTAGAATGAGCTTTTTGAAGTTTACTCTCCATTTGTGTACTATATGGACTTCTTGAAACTCAATCTTATGCGCCAAATCAAACTCTTAAAACCTTTTTAAAAAGCCTGCCAAATTGAGTTTCTATGATACTGGCCTTTTAACACAAACTACTTTAAAGATAGTTTGTAAATTAGGAAGTTATGAGAGTGTGGAGTTGAAATGGTGGTCCAAATATAGGTACTTAGAATTCAAGGAGTTTAAATGAGATGCAGTCTTAGAAAGCTCTTTTGATCTGAGCTTGGACAAAATTAAAATCTATGCCGTCAGCGTGAACTATTTCAATTGGAGAGTGTGACTGAAGGATGTTCAAGTGCTATCTTCAGTCTCTTCATTGATATTCTCATGCAGACTCATCAAAGGACATGTAAAGTGTGTCACAGCTGGCAGTCTCAGTGGGGGAGGGAGGTGGGGCGGTCTGAGGAGAGAACCCAATGGAAACAGAGAAACAAAAGCATCTTTGCTGAATGACTGCATTTTTGGACCAATGAGGTCGCCAGGCTGCCCATTGTAATGGTCTGAGGAACCATGGCAACAGAGTGAACCTGCTGGTCACGCGTAGCTAAGCAGGTCCTTTTTATTTTACGTATTTTTCCACCCATGATAAACAAAGTCCTTGCTAACATCTCGCAGTGGTGTCAGCCCTTAACCGCCCCGCCTTTATTTCTAAAGCATTGACAAACACTAACTAGCGTAACTGTCTTCTAAGAAGTTAAGTCGGATAACTACACTTTTCCGACTATATATAGGTTTAGATGAAATATATTATGCTATTACATTACATCAACAACAATGCATGTACTACAATGCTTACTACCAAGCAATCATCCAAAATAATGATATTTAATCCTACGATTCTGCAATGCACGCCTAAACATTGCGCCATATAATCAAAACCATGATCTTGTGTATCAACGGTGAGTAAAGTAGATTAGGTCTGGCTGACTTATGGATTTGCTGAGGCCGAATGGCTTAGTGTGTTTGCTTACAGTACTGCCTGTTTAAACAGAGCGACAGACCTGGGGGAAAAGCTTCCTTCCCTGCTTAGAAATAGACAGAAACTCAACCCTGTCAGGAAAAAAAACAACAATTCTCAACACTTTATAACGAAATTCAGTGAAAACACAAAGTACTTTGTGTGGGCTAGGTCACCCCTGCACAGCGAGAAGCAGAAACGTTTTGCTGCCCACTGTGGCTGAAGTCCTTCAGCGACTGATGACTCAGATGGTGACCGTGTGGGCAAAAACACATCCTGAGCACAAAGACAACGGGTGTGCGGCTGGAGAACAGTGCAGGGTTTTAACAAAATGACAACAGCTATTTGGACTTCGATCCCTTGAAAAACACCCCCGTAGCCTTTTTTTTTTTAGCATGTTACTGTTTCTTAGGCAACTCTTTTCACATCCTGGCTGCCTGCATTACTAATCTGGGTGCATTAAGGATGGACACACCCCATCTATTGTAAACTTTGGGCAGGCAGCACAGTTTAGAAGATGTGTATGCCCAGAGTGGTTGTATTTGAAACACACCACCATGCCCCCTCTACAACATCCTGCAGTCTGAAACTGAGGAGGTTGTTCTCTAGAATAGAAAGAGCTCATGACTGCAAAAGGCTGTCACTTGAGCGCTACATCAGTACAGCCATTCATGTTCTCCAAATGTCAATTTGCCTCTTTCTTTAGCTCACACGATAACTTTCCAGAAACTAGGGCAGGACACTATTTCACAGTTACTGATGAGTAACTGATGTGTGGAGAAATGATCAAATTCTTTTGGGTCATAACACTGCAGGCCACTCTTTAATCAAGTCACTTCATTCATCAGTGTGGTTGCAACACTTTGTACTTGAATACTGTCCCACTGTGTCAGAGTTACTGTACTTTCACAGATTGACTGTATATTTATATTGAACTGATGCTGATCATTTGATATAAATAAAGCACACAATTACATTACAGTACTCTGTTTGCTTTCCACTTGACTGCTAATGCCATATTTGCACAATTTTTACCACAGTTGTCCATTTTCACTTCTACTTTAGAGTTGATATTTATAGTTTATTGACATATGTGAATTCCATGTGCCTTTTAGTACTCTAAAATCTGGAGCCACGCTGTTTGATCTCACTGTATACATGTTAATAACCGAGATGACAACGTTTACTTGGATTTTATCACAATTTGTAGCAATATAATCATATTAGCAGTATTTTGTCTGTATCGTGCAACCCTACTAGAAACTCCTCCACCAGTCTTATGCACTCACTTTGCCTCTCCTAGTTATGAAGCCATAAACCCCAGGCAGGCCTGTGCCTGTGCTGCAAGAAAGCCGAGTGTTGCACTGGAAAAACACGACACACAAATGAAGGCTGGATCTCGGGAGGACCTCCAGTGCAATCTGGTCGCTTAAATACCCCACAGCCTGGCACCGGTCCACCGATCCGCACTCCGTTCCAGCTCACTTCATAACTGTATCTGCCAGCATGTTCCCTTTCCTCAGTGGGTCGACACATGCTCTTTTAGTGATAACAACTCCACTCACGAGTCAGCTGGTGCCAGTTTACGACACACCATTTGCCACAGATCAGCTGAAAAGAAGGGAGTCAGGATGCTCTTCTAATCCCTATGCGTAATGGATTTAAAATTGAGGATACTGTTAAATCACACTAAGGGTACTAATACACAGCATCATTTGGCTTTAAAAAAATCAGGCTTGTTAAGCACATCGCTATTCAGTTTTAGAAGCAATTAAACAATTCATGGCCATTCATGTGATTTTTATTTGTTTAGGTTTTTATATTCGTAATGCTTATGGATTATTAATAATAATGTCCAGTGTTTTAATTGCTATTGTATTATTTTAATTTCAAGCATAGATCTATAATAATAACAATAATAATAATAATTATTATTATTATTATTATTATAATAATAACAATAATAACTTCTCTTACTAGTAGGGCATCTCTCACAGCAGTAATAATGCCATTCATTTTCTCATAGCTCAGCCTGTGGCTGACAAGGCAGTGTCGTCCTTGAGTTTTTGCCGCATTAAGAACAAGCAGTAGAAACTCTTCTCTGTTATGCTGATTAGTGCGGTGATGATGGCACTGTATTCTCTGCCTGCTGCGAGCTCTCAGCAGGTGTGCAAGGATTAAAGGCCCATGTCCCGAAACCATCTCTAATAAAGCGCTGCACAATGCAGACGCCAGCTCCACAACATCAAAGCACACTGCCTCAATCTGCATTCACTTCCACTCTTATCTCCAGCTCATCTGGGAGGCAGAAGGAGACAGAGAGAGACCGAGATAGGGAGAGGGAGGACGTGAGTGAGAGAGAGAGAGAGAGAGAGAGAGAGAGAGAGAGAGAGAGAGATGAAAGAAGAGAGAAAAGGAAAGAGGGAAAGAAGTGGAGGAGAGGAAGGGGAAGGGAAGAGAGAGTGTGTGAGACAGACACACAGAGAGAGAGAGAGAGAGAGAGAGAGAGAGAGAGGAGAAAAAGAGAGAGACAGACAGGAAGATGCATGTTTTGCCCTTTTATTGTCCGTTGCCTCACCTCACTGTGTAAAAGGTTACCGGTGCTGTAAGTACAGCAAACTCAACACCACAGTTAAGCTTATGGAGGCTTAACGATCAATGTGACACAAATTCGTCACAATTCACCCCAAAGAAAAAGAACAATAAATCAAAAAGGGCTCCTTAGGGAGGGGTTCTTCACACACAAGGCAGGCAGTTACCGTGGCAACGCTGCTTCAAACATCAACCTTGGACCTCAGGACGTGATATCTCCAGACACTAAAACTCTGTTTGCACCCCGTCACACACGACATAAGGGCTGAAAAGGAAAACCTCTGACTAGCCAGAAAGCAATTATGAGCTACACAAAAGCAGAATAACCTCTAACAGGCACTCCATCACTTATGTTTCTGACTGCTGTGTGTGCTGCTAACTCTATGCTATACACTTATTTTGAAAAGCTTTAGCATCTGAAAAAACAGATTCTATAACGAGTCAGTGCAGTTTTTTAATACAGGAAATAATGATGTGTTTCAGTGCAGTCTGCCTCCATCAGTCGAAAAACAGGCTCCTCGTTAGCGCAGTAATTTGCTATCACTCTGAAAGACAACTCACCCTGATCCAGAACCTCCTCCTCCTCCCTCTTCGGCTGCTGGAGCACCGAATCGTCCTCACCATCTTTGAAAATG
>JBBJLS010000036.1:3967137-3977197 GCA_037577275.1 Bryconaethiops microstoma
CTCACACACACTCACACACACTCACACACACTCACACACACTCACACACACTCACACACACTCACACACACTCACTCACACACACTCACACACACACGACAGACAGCAGACCACAGCCATCCGTGTGGCTAACTGCCTCCACCGGCTAATATCAATACTCTCTTTAGTCGCCTCACTGAGCAACATTAGAGCAGGCTTATGTGGCTGTGAAGAGCTGCTGATTGGCTTTCTGCATCACAGGATTGCTGTCATCATTCTCTAATCTACCCTGGAGCCAAACCTAATACACCAGCCAGCACCTCCATTTTGATTAGGATGATAAAGGCAAGAACATGGCACACGCCAGGGAATCACATTACAGTAGATCATTTGCATGAAAGCCATTTAGGTGTGCTGCACCTCTTTGCTCCTAAACACTAACTCTATGGGTTACATTTTAAAATACTATATAAATATTCCTCAAATATAATAAAACTTAGGGACAACTCACTTTTTTAATGTATTAACTACAACATTATATAAATGTATACTGGAGCAGAGCCATCAAAAATACCACCGAAGCAGATCCAGAGCCTCAAGATGGCTCTGGATCCAGAGAAGAGAAACATGGGGTCAAGCGAGTGCCACCTGAACACAAGCCAAGGTCTGATCAGCCAAGGCTGGGTCGTCTGGGCGAGGGTGTCTGATGTTGAGAGACCCGAAACACCAAAGGACCACAGGTTACATCACTGATGATGTGTTCAGGTTCATCAGTATATGATGTATCAAATAACAACATTGCCATGCATATTTTAAAACTGTTGTCTGTCAGTTTGTAACCATTTAACATGACAAATAACCAGGTTCGGAAAGTTTACCCCCCTTTGACAGGTGACACTGTAACAAAATAATTAATATTATTCATTTTACCTGTCAGTGGGGCTGATCGGTGTACATAAAAGTACAAGGCATTTGTTTACATCACAACTGCAAGTTTTTGTGTACTGTAAGGCAATTAGAAAAACTGACAGTATTCCCAGAACAGCTATTTTTATTCAGGCTACAACATGAATAAGTATGTTTCATTTTATTTTCTTCATAGTGCCAACACACATGCACACGTGCACACGCGCACACACACACACACACACACAAACAAATATAAACATACAGGTATAGTGATCAAATAGAAATAAATGCTTTGGTGACCATCACTGAAAGAGAGGAATCAAGCCTGACCAGCAGGATCTCACTAGTGCATACGTTTGCATTCATTCATTTGCTCATGTTAATTTCAATTACTTTCATTTGTAAAAAAAAAAAAAAAAAGAAAAAAAAAAAGGAACACCCGATTAATCACCAAAACAATCAGTAGATTACTTGATCACTAAGATAATTAATAGTGACACCCCAATCATCCTGGAACTGTGCATACATGCTCATTTAATCAGTTCTGTGATGGCAGCCCTTAAGGATGTATTTATTACAGAAATTCAAACCGGTAAAACAGTAAAAAATAAAATGGATAGTGCAGATAGTAACTACATAATTGCTTTCCTGTCGTCTGTCAATTGAATGGAAGATGGTAAAATTCCTAAGGTCTGTGGGAGGATCTATGTAAACGTAATACAGGTATATGTGTCATTGACCGTAAAACAAGTCTTAGCAGCAATCCTGGACTCTAAAATGCAACAATACCAGTCATTCCAGACTCAGGATCTTTGCAAACACTGTAAACCAGCAATTAACTAACGAAGATCCAGAAGTTCACTGACTTCCCAGACAGAAGGAAATCTGTCCCATTTCAAATACATTTCACACTCAAACCCTAAAAACAGGCTACTTTTCAAATTACAAGGGACCTCATTTATTCAAGCTGTAATAAATGTAAACAAACCACAGCCAATGGGAGAACCAAAATAAATCCCTTGTAAGTTATTTGCTTAAGTTAATTAGAATATGCCCTCCAAAAAACTGCTTAGCACTCCCTCTCTCTCTGTGCAATGGCGTTAATTGCTTTGTGAAAGCAAAGGACAAAGTTCTGCTTCCAAAGCAAAAACATATCAGTGAATTAAGGGGAGTTTATTCAAAGCTAAGCAGAATGTAGGGCTCGAATGCATAATACTGCATTTCACTCGGATTTGTCCATCGGTAGCTGCTTTGATCGTCTTCCAACTGCCCGTAAGGGCATTTGATCGCATTACACAAGCAGAGGAGAGCTGACTCCACATGATAGAGACCAGGCAAGGTGCTGAAGCATTTCTGGGCAGAGTGAAGCGTGGAGTGTGACGGCAGCACTACTGATGGTGTATGTCTGAGCAGCGGCAAACAGCTGATAGTGACAGATGAGGTCTACCTAACAATGACTGGAAGGGAAAGGAGAGTCACACACACCAGCTGCACATACAAATAAAAATGCAGCAGTAATTGTAGGTAAATTAGGGTTGTCATGACTACACGATTAAAAAGAATTACTTGATTAAAAAGTTAACCGAATGAAATGTACACTCTTGATGGCTTAGTAATTACTTTGCAAGCTGAATGATAAACAGGGAATGAACAGGTCATTATGAAGCAGCTTCTCTACAAGGGATCTCTACATGCAATCAGTACTCAGTTAACTTCTGTATGTCATTGAAGGAAAGAAGGGTCTGTTCGCGCAGAGGTCTGTGTCTCGGTCGTGAAGTCGAGGGGCGGGGCGGGGCGGGGCAGGGCACTGCGGGGCGCGTAGTATGAAGTTACTCAAATTAGGTACGCATTTGCACTGTGAATACTGAAAAACATACGCCAATTTGTACTTGCTTACTACTTATATCAATCCCTAAATATAATATACAGTGACAGCCCTAATGTAAATACTACATTTCCCAATTGTGGGACTAATAAAGGCTTAACTTATCTTACTATCCATAGGAACTAGGGATCTAAAGGGCCCATATCTTACATTTTTATTGTATTAAATTTTTTTCAAAAAATTTTTTTTAACATGACCATTTTCTATTTATCCATAAGAATTAAAAAGGCTGTTTTTTATATGAGGCTGATTGATATATGTATATGCCATCTGTTCTGTTTGGCTGAACTACACAGTGTCTGAATCAAAAACGAGTTTGTGGTAAAACACTCCTTACAACTCTAGGATGAATTGATGTATACCGCTGTATACCGAATATGTGTAATATACGTAATATTGGTGAATACGTGCATACGTGAATATCAATGTGTTGGTTATTGCCACATGTTTTTAACGGTGTTCATGCATTACATTTTCTATATTTTATATATATATTTTTTCTATTTATTATATTTTCTTTTTTTTAAAAGTGAGGGGAAAAAAATTGTTCTCAATGACATGGGTCCTTTAAGCTATTAATGATGAGATCTCTGATTAGAATTCAGTGTTGGTTCTATAGTCTGAAAATAACTGCGGAGTGAATGGTCTTCTGTAATAGGCTGAATCCAGAGCTTCCCAGAGCTTCACAGAACAGAAATATACTGTCAGATATGCAACATTAGAGTAACAAATCAGTTAAATTCACTCAAAAGTCAAGCAAAAACATCTAAAAGAGCTGTTTAAAGCTTGTGATTTCTAACTGTCTGTCTTTCTACATAGGAGAGAAAGTGCAATAACTGGAGCGTGACAATTTTGACTATAAAGTTTTGACTCCAGACTAATGACTATGAACCTTAAGTGCAGATTGTCAGCTCTAATTAAACGAAAATCCATATCAGGTGAGCCATGTAGGAATTGCAGCCTTTTTAAAGGGGCTTTTCATTTATGGCACTAAAATTAAAAGGTAAAGGTATTTTGTTTCTCTGGCACCATTTAGACACACCATTAGAGAGATAACAAAGATTTCAAGTTGGTTCTATGTGAGACAAAGGCCTGTCTGATAGTGCTGGGCCCACAATAAAACGTAAATCATACAGGAAGAGATTAATATATAAATGACTACAAAAGTGCCTTCTTAAATCACTGCCCTGACAGGCAGATCCAAGGCAGTAAGCAGCAATGAATAGTAGGTAAGGTCAGTAAGGGCTCTGGCTACAGCTGTGAAGGGCCTAGATGTGATTCCCTTTGCTTTTGTGCAGGAGCCTGTCCAATATATTTTAACAGGGCTGGAGACAGGCTCTTATTATTGTACTGCCAGTGAGGGTGTGGGAAGAATGCACTTGGCTGGGTGGTAATCTCATTCTGCCGGGACTGGACAAACACACTCAGTGAGCCCGGGTTTATGTGGCAGTAGGAAACAGCAGCCACTCGCACGGTTATAGGTCAATTCAGTGTTATGGGATTTTTCTGGCCTTCGTGAACTGTGCAAAGATCTACACCGGTCAAGACACAAGCTGATGTATTGAGAAAAGCGTTGCCATTAGCAATGGGAATCTCATTTCAAAACGCAACATTCAGAGATAAGACTGCACTTAGTTTTACTGGATTATTCCACATCAATGTATCTGACGAGATTAAATGCTCACAGATGAAATACCTTGCAGTATTTATGAAATATGGGCCATGATATTTCAATATATAGAGAGAGAATCTCATAGAAAAAGAACAACATCAAAAAATATCAAGCAGATATCACTCACCTATATAGGCCTCCCATGATGTGGGCACAGGAACAGCCATGCAGTAGTAGGAGTCCGACTGTAAAAACAACAACAAATCCATATTATATTTTTATAAGAACATTTACCTAAGAATAATGCGGCCATACACCTAAAATAGTTCTGTGGCATTTGCATCCCAGTAAAGCTGCTGTATGAGTCATGCTGTGTTTTAGGCTGTGATGGCACTGACAAGACATCCTCTGAATATTAACAAGACGGTACCCTGCATTTTTCTTGCACTGTATTTTTCCCCTGAGGTTCACTTTCAGGGTGTGTGAGGGTTTACATAACAAAAACAGTCTTGATTTATTTTAACGTAACCATTATCCAACCTCTCTTCACCCCCATAGGACAAACCAGGCTGTTTTTGTTACTGTCCCTATAATTAAATGACCTCTGTTTTACTGTGCCCAACTCATAAAAACAAGCTGTCTGGGCCAAAACTCTGCATTTAATTTCAACACGGTAAACTGTTGTTTAATAAATGAGTGAATACATTTACAACCTCTTTAACACAAGCACTGTTACACAGGAATTTCTCTCTATCAAATGGGGATGGGTCTGGAAAAAGTATGAATGTAAGCCAGAGCTGAAAACTAATACCAGCAGTAAATAGTCAAATCCTGTAAAAAGTGTGCTGATTAAAGTTTCAAGAGTAAAAAGAAGCTATAAATGTGTTGGTTTTCATTATACAGCAAAGCATATTGTAGCTATAGAGCAGGGGTGTCGAACTCCTCTCCTGGGGGGTCGTGGTCCAGCATATTTTGGTGATTTCCCTGCTCAGAAACACCTGGTTCACCTCATCAGTTAACTGTCAGATTTGATGGAGGAGAACCATCAAACTGTGCTGGACACTGGTTCTCCAGGACCAGAGTTTGACACCCCTGCTATACAGATTATAGAGAAATGAACAGCACATTTTGAGATTTTATTCAGTGTTCAGTTTTCCTTTAAATATATGGTATTTATGTTGTTGCCACTGCTTTTTCTGTCAAAATATTGTGCCGTTTAATTGTGATGTGCTAACAGTGTGATGTTAAGGTCACTTAACCTACCCCTACTCATCATTTCACTTGTAAATGAAACTTGTTATTATGACTCACTTAGCCGCTGCCTCTACACTGCTGAGCACATCTCTAATTCAAAAGCCAACCAGGAGATGAGACCAGGCTGGTGACATGATTCAGAGGGGCAGCGGATGAGTGCCATGCCAGCTGCAAGAAGACCCTGTCCCAACATTCTGTTCTAACACACTGCTCCACGTACGTCTTAAATCACACTCCCTCAGACTGACCTTGCAAAACGGACCACAACCAGAATGCATTTCAGCAAGAGGCCAAGACAATGCACTTAATCCAATAATGGAGATGACAGGGTGGACCCTGCCCAGACTCAAGGGATTTTATTCACTCTCTCTCTCTCTCTCTCTCTCTGTCTGTCTTTCTTTTGCTCTCTCACTGGCTCCTGTCTTGCTTGTTCTCTCTCCGTTTCTAGCTCTCTCTCATTCTGTCTTACTCACAGTCTATTTCCCTCTTTTTTACCTTTCTTTATCTCCTCTTCCACATTCTCTCACTGTTTTTCTTTTTCTCTCACTGTCTCGTTTTTCTCCTTTGCTCTCACTATGTCTGTCTCTCTCTTGCTCTCATCTTATTTGTCCTTCTCTCTTTCTCCCTTTTTTCCTCCTTCTTTCTCTCTGACCTCTTTATTGCTAGTCAGCTCGAACGAGTCAAAGCGCTGCTCTCAAAATAACTCCATCAGCTTTGCACTGGGGATGGCGCCATTGACAGAATACAGAGGTGCGTGTGAACGTGAAGGTGTTTGTTTGAGTGAGAAAAGTTCGCTGAAAACAGCCCTTCAGCCACATATTTAACAAACATGACAGCAAGTCATTTGCAGCAAAAAAAACCCGTAATTGCTTGGTTATGGCTGATAGCTTGTGGCTATCTATTCGATCCGACTTCCTGCTACACGAGAAAATGATTGGATCAATTTGCGCAGGGGGGCAGGTTTTTCCATTCTGCTGTGGCAAAAGTGAACTAATGCACTAATACAGGCTAATTTACTAAGTGGAGTTTGGCCGGAGCAGAGGTATGCTTATTTTTGTCCCAACGCTGGGGGAAATCTTCAGACAAACACTGCTGGAAAGATCCAACCCAGAAAGCTTATTAGGTCCCAGGTCAGCCCACATAATAAAATACATTGCATTGAGATTACACTGCTGCATATTGCCAGACTGCAATTCATTACTGCAATACATTAACTACAGTAAAAATTGCTTAAATGTTTACTATAGTG
Source organism: Bryconaethiops microstoma (assembly GCA_037577275.1). Taxonomy (NCBI): domain Eukaryota; kingdom Metazoa; phylum Chordata; class Actinopteri; order Characiformes; family Alestidae; genus Bryconaethiops; species Bryconaethiops microstoma. Next base: position 3,974,026 of record JBBJLS010000036.1, read on the forward strand.
TAACATAAATTTAATCAAGTGGTTATTATTAAACTGTAATAGGCTTGCTGCTTTCAAACCATACATTTTAAAACGTACACAGTGAACCAAAGCAACTGAAACGAGGTAACACAAATAGCTGTTCAATTGTTGTTTGGCTATTCCAGCAAATAGAGTGACATTTGTTGTAACCTACAGAGCACATGTAAATATAAAGAAAATCATTTAGGTTTAGCCAAAAAATATGCTCTTATGAAGGGCATTTTCATTCAAAATGTCACAGAAGTGAGAATTAAATGTTCTTGATTCATCAGAACACCCACAGAAACACTGGAACTGTGATTAAGCAACATGCTTACAGCACACAGAAAAAACACTGTGGTTACAGAGCTCGTTTGCATTACAAAGGCCAATATCGTGATAACAGTTAACAGTTAACAGACACTATAATTTGCACCCCTAGTCCCAGGCCAGGAACACAGAACTAGTGAAAAGCCCATCTGCCAACATTATCTAATTTAGTCCTAGCAACCGATGTCCTGAGTGTTGTCCAAAAACCTGAAGGGTGGAGAAGCATCAGCAGGCAAAAACGACTTCAGTAACACCTCCTGATGCAGGCAAAGGTCATTCCCAGCTGATCAATAGCTCAATATAGATGAAGCCAGCCACTAGGGCTGAAGTCTTGTTTCCTCAGTGATATTACATCCACATCCCCTCTCTGCCCCCTCCTCCCAGCAGTTATCACTGAGAGCCTGCGATGAATCACTCGTTGATGACTCATAGACCTGCTTGGAGAATAATAATAGCAATGGCTTCTTCCCAGCCCTACAAACTTTTACATGCTGGTGCTCAGTCAATGAAGCCAGAGACTTCCCACATTCCCCAACGACTTCGTCAGGCTCGAAAAATCCTCCCTTGTCCCTCCATAGAAGGGGGTGAGGGAGGCTGGGCCGTGCAAAACAATGCATTTGGAAAGCCAGCCAGGAGCACCAATTAGCTTTCATCTGCAGCACTGAGTCAAGCTTTAATGACTACATTACAGTTGGATCAATAAGGAGTACACAAACACTGCAGGAGATCCACCCCAGACCTTGCTGCATTGTCCCTGAGGGGAACAAGTTTTATACTCAGCAAGCCAGCCCCATTCATGCCAGGGCCAGTGTCGTGACCAAAAGAGAATATTCCATCTAATATATATGTGTGTGTGTGTGTGTGTGTGTGTGTGTATGTATATATATATATATATAGACTAAATTATCTAAATTATGTTTATCTCTGATTGGCTGCATCTTGTTGTGCATCAGTCTAGGCTTAAATACTACTCATAGCTTCAGGGCTAATGGGCGGGGATAAATTGCTGTAAGATGAATAGCAAGATGTAAGTAAATATGTTGTGACAAAAACAATCATTTTATAATTTACTCGGCATGCATTTAATTAGGAGTTAGCGGCACGATTTGAAATTTTCACATTTCAACAAAAGGTAACTCAAGATTGGCTTTCATAATATCGGCCCCTTAAAGGCTTATTATTTACTCATTAAGACTTATGATTCAGCAATTACTCTGAAAGTAAAACAACTCACACAAACTGTGTTGACGACTTTGAGTCCCATCTCCTGTTCTCGCAGCTGGCAGGAGTTGGTGTTATAGATGTTTTGTGATATTCATCATATAATAACGTAATCATCTTTTAGCTTTCTTATATTGTTTCATGCTGCATTCTAAAGACATTTCCACACCCCAGCCTTTAGAGCAGTGGTTTGGCCACAAATAAGATTTATACAACCTTCCCTTTACCCCAAAGTTAAGCTAAAAATGGACAATTACAGGCAAAATTCAGGTTATAAGGTATAATACAGTACCAGATGTCATATAAGCAAGATTACTTTAAGGAACAATACCAAGGAAAACCAAATCTCTCTCCTCGTTTTGCTGCCTTGAGAGTCAACTGGACAAAATCCTTGAGGTAGTCAAACAGCTTGGCCGGGTTGACTTTCAGAACACAGCTTGCTTATTAATTGTATTGTAACAAATGTCAGAACACAACATGTGTAAATATGTTTGAGTTGCTTAAAACACGCGTGACCTTGCATGAAACGTGTTTGGCACAGGAACAAAAACTGCCTGATTAGTGCTAAAACAATTGGCTGGAAAATGATTGTATAAAAATGAATTTCCCTGGTTTTTCAGAAAAACACAAGTGAAATTTCATGATACTAATTGGTGGACATAAGCTTCCACTGCTGGATTCCCTGTAGCTCCAGTCTCAAACTAAAGAAACGGATGATCAGCTACATCTGGCTTAAGGGGAAAAAAACTGATAGTAAGATATGTTTGACAAACTATTACTTTAATCAGTTGCAACTTCATGCATGGTTATAAACAAGCATAAACATGCACATTGTCTACTGCTAGCTTCGTTCTTATTCTCAAAGAGCCGAATGCTTTTTCAGCTAGTCTGCGGAAGTAACATGCAGCGAGGGGGAACCTCCAGCCAGACCTGAGGGCAATTTGGGCCTGGCCTTTCAGGGGAGAAAAGTGACTCCCCCTTCTTCCATTCTATCTCCCCTGGGGAGGGCTGATGGAGTGGAGGCTCATCTCCCTAACGGCCTGGCGCTGCGCCATCAACCAGCCAGCCCCACCGAGAAGGAGTGGTGGGGCAAAGACAGGTCACTACACACTCACCCCGGTCAGGGCCACTTCACACAGGGGCACTAATGATGTACGGAGGGTGTAGGGGTTTCAGATAGCTAGGTTTAATAGACAGGGCCTTTAAACAATTAAGTTGTTTGTGTGCTGATTCTTTGTCATTTAAGACATGATTCAGTGTAATCGTGGATTTTGACTTACACAGTCTCTACAAGGATTTGTGGAATCAGAGTTGTATCCTATATGACACAGGACTTGTCTCATTTCATAAGGAGTAAAGAGAATGCGAGATTTGATGCTTAGAAAAATCTAGAAAACTAGCTGTAATTCCCACGTTGTTCTGAATTCCTATACATACCATACACGCACAGACTTAAACAGACTATCTTTATTGCGATTGTTAGTGCAAAATATTCACAACATTTATCTTAAAATACGTCTAAAGACAGAATATGACAAAATGACCAAAATAGTTAACAAAACTGTTGGACAAAATGTTATATATATTTACATATATGTATGTATGTGTGTGTGTATATATA
>JBBJLS010000036.1:3978213-3991747 GCA_037577275.1 Bryconaethiops microstoma
TGGGCCAGAATTCCTCTGCAGCGATGTGAAAGACTCATTGCCAGTTATTGCAAATGCTTAATTGCAGTTGTTGCTGCAAAGGGTGGCACAACCAGATATTAGGTTTAAGGGGCAATTTCTTTTTCACATAGGGCCATGTAGGTTTGGACAGTTTTTTTCCTTAACACATAAAATCATTACTTAAAAACTGCACTTTGTGTTTACTTGGGTTATCTTTGTCTAGTATTTAAAAAAAAGAAATACTTTTTCACAGCACTGTATACAATACAAGGTAATACGATAAAGAACACATATATACGTTATCATTGACTAACTTCTTGTTGTTCCCAAAGTACTCGGACATTGTGTAAGAGCACAAGGAAAGAAGTTACCCAGTACACAATACCAAATATTCTGGTATAATTAATAAATAATTCCAAATGTTTGAACATTGGTGTGTTTGTTTAGCTCACAACAGTTCACAAAAGGGGCCACTGCCCCAAAATCTATCCGAGCAGCTAAATCTTCGGCCTTGCTGCTCGTCCTTCATGAAAAATACATACAGAGGGGATAAGGACCATTTGTGGAAACACAGCAAGACAAAAAATAGAGAGAGACAGAAAGAGAGAAAGAAACAAAGCCTCTGTCGGAATCCACTAATCCAAACAAAGCTCTTGCCAGCAAAAAGGATGCCATAAAACCCTCCGTTTGTTGATGACCAGACTGGCATCACCAGCACTATAGGATGCTGGATGGCTGTTTGGAGTGTACAAAGGAGAGCTACTGAAAGAGAGAGAGAGAAAGAGAGAGAAAGAGAGAGAGGGAGAGAGGGATGAGAGATACAGAGAGAGAGAAGAGAGAGAAGGACGGTGAATGTGCCGTCTGCCACGTGGCACTGCACACTTTGCATCAGCAAAATGGAAGTGACAAGCTGAAAACAAAGAGAAAAAAAATCTTCCCAAAACTCCAATCGTCTCAATCTCCTCTCTGCTAAGTGATCAGACCAGTCGGTTGTTTATCATGCATTGTTCCAGGCAGATGTCGATAGGCCTACACAGATTTTTTTGCTGCACGGATTTTAGTGGGCTACAGGCTCATTCCTACAACAATACATTTGGGTTGAGTGATACTGGAGAAAAATTGCAATACTTTAGGCTTTTACAATATATGCGATATTAAAAAAATTGAAAGCAATCACTCAGATTTTAATTTCAACCTGAGATAAATCTTATTCTAGCAAATGAATCTGCTTCTTCTGCAATTAGTCAGAGCTGGTCTAGTGCTGCAGAATATGGACAAAATACTTTATTTCCATCAATTTCTTAGATATGCCTTCCAACAGTTATTAAGAACATTGACGAACTCTTGATGTGCATTACCTATGCGAATACCCTTATATATTATTACACTTCTAGGACTTGTCAGGTTGCTCGCACCACACAATAAATCATTTAATGATTGGTTAGAGACTTATATGTAATGTATCAGTTTTGTTTTGTGAAGTGCCACTGTATATTTTAACCAGGCACGTTTGTACGGTGGCTGCTGTTTCAGCGTGATGCTCGTTCGCATTCTCAGAAATGAATATAATATGTCTGGGAGATGAAGCACAAACATAACCAGTGGTGGCAGAGCACCACACTGTGATCTCAGCAGAAAACCGAACCAAACCATGCTAACAATAACAATAATCACTCAAAAGTGTTCTCAGATGTTGTCATGTTCACAGCTCACCTTGTGTAAAACAGGTATCCTCAAGATGTCTCAGCCTTGACCTGCCCCTCAGCTGATACAGCTTTTAATCCCCCCGACAAAAGGTACACAGACTGAACAATGCTGCTAGCACAGCAGATGTGTAGACAAGTATACAAGCTGGATTAAAATTAAGTATACCGCTAATGATTAAGAAATGATGCACAACACAACTCATCCATATTCAGTTTAGCAACAAGAGACCTCAACGAAATTAACTGCATGTGAAAACAGATGTTGATACTCTAGTTGGGAGAACATAACAAAGCACACTTGTTTCACAATAGCAGATGCCAAATAGCCTGTACCATTGAGCAAATGAAGGCGGCGGGGGGAGGGGGAGGAGGCCGCTCAGTCAAGACAAACACACAGCTGAGAAAACAATCTGTTCGGGGGGGGAAACTAGAGAAGAGCGAGATTGGCAGATCCTCAGAAATGGGCTTACCCACCTTATGCCGAAGACTGTTCAGCAAAGTAATCCTCTTCACATGTATAGAGGTAAATTAAGGTAATGACAGTAAGCTGTCCAGGCATTATTCCTCTTTTTTTAACATAAAAAAATCTTGGGTTCGATTGATATTGATATTCTTACGGTCAATACCAATAACCGGCAACTGGAACTGACATCCATTTGCAATAAAATGTATTTTTATTTGTCTTACCACTAGAATGAGTTTTTGTGGCAATGACTTCGACCAATAAGGTTTTTTTTTCTTATTTGGAGCCGATACATATTTGCAATAAAAATTGAAATCTTGATGTCAAAATTTAGAATAACATAAACAGCACTAAATTTCATTGAAATGTCTTTTTCGCCTAAGTTGATGTTTAAAACTGAGCCAAAGACAGCTTCAGCACACACTTCAGCAAAGCCTCTCGTAGTTGTGGGTTGAGACTGAGAGTATGACTGCTTCTGGCATGTGACATGAAAGAAATAATGTTATTGCATGTAATAATGTAATAATATTTCATTTTACTAGTCAGATGGCTAAATTATGGATCAACAAATAAACCCATTGATGGTCGCTATCACATTCAGGTTAGCTCTATAAGACTCCACATTAACTTACGTTATTACAGTCATCGTCAACCTATAAAACATAAAACTACCAACGTATACCAACTCATTATGCTCAAACTGGTAGGGTGGTCCTGAATATTTTAAATATTTGAAAGTTTGTTAGTTATGTGAGTTTAAATAGAACATTTAAATAGAACATTTTTAAATAGAACATTTTACCATGAAAATTTACTTGATTTACTTGAAAGATATAACATTAGAAAATAAAAATCATACCATACCCAGATAACGTTATGTAATGGGCCTAACAAACCTCCCCCGCCCACCAATTTCACAACTCACTGCTCTTCTCTGAAAGACTGCGGAGCACTCTCAGCCAGCACTACAAACTCGAGTATTTGCAGCTTCAGGGTAGATGCAGAGGAAACTGTGCAGCCAAGGGTGTAAAAAGTATGTTAGCCACAAACTTTGCAAAACCGATTCTGTGTGTCACAGAAGCACCTCAGTAAAGAACATGTTGGGGCCATGGATGAGGAGGAGGAGGGTAAGCTATTACAAAATCTTAATAAAACAAGTTCTGTCACATGGCATGTGTTGTTTGAAGTGATGAATCATTAGTCTCACAGTAGGTAGTTCTTCTTGTATATTTAATAGCCTGCGTTTGCTCACAATCGAGCTTGCATGGTCTATTAAATCACATTTACTCCAATACTGTATAACAACTCTATTCAACTAGCTGGCTAACATCAACTGACATTTCTTGTTAGAAATAAGGAGAGTGTTACTGCACTCTGCCTCCACAGTCTGTGGCCTGTTTTAATTGCTGTAGCAAAGTCCGTTAATATTTAGTTTTTGCTGTATGTTTTCTTTATTATTATTTATAATTTATTCCACTAATGCAAAACTACCAGGTTCATAAAACTTCATAAAAACATGAGCAGATCCTTTGTACATGTTTTATAGCAAACATGTGTTAATATTGTAAATAATAAAAAATATTGTTTGGAAATGTGATTGTATCTGATTTATCAATTAATCAAAGAAATAAACAACTGATTATTTGATTATGAAACTATTAACTACATTCTATCATTTGATATGCACCTAACCCCCCCCCCAAAAAAAAAATAATCAAGGCTTTTTAACTGTATAAAAACAGAGACTGAGCAACCCTTTAAAAACACTGGAGTATCAGCAACCCTGCTTCCATACAACCATCCTCAATTTACTTTTCTTAAAATGCCACTGCAGCATTGAAGCTAAACATAAAATTTGTAAAATGAGGTGGTTTCAGCACTTTCTTCATTTACTGCTTGACCGAGCCTTGTAGACATGACTGTGGTTTCACTTGGACTCTGTCTGGCTCCTCAGTCATGTTCCAGGCACTGACATCCGGCAGACTGACAGCACACTGGCCTTCGTGCCCACTGTTATGTAAATAAAGACTTTTCCCTATAACATCAATCCATCATCCAGTAACACATTAGCCCACCCGGCTCACTGTGTTGAAGGGTCTCACCACGCACTGTTCATTCAGAGAGGCACTTAGAGAAAGGTGTCTTTAAATATCTGACATTTGTCTCACTAAACTCCACAACTGGCAAAACAGACGTATGAGTTAATCTTGGGCTAGTAACACTGTGATTGGTCTATCCATGCTCTAGCCACAAATATTTCCTTCAAAGGAACTGCCTGGAGACTAGAAAAAAACTAGAAAAAACTTACAGAACATTGGCAAAAATCCCACTCAATCTAATATGAAATTGTCAGATGCGTTTTTTCTTTCTATTTGGAATTGAGCATTACAGCAATTACACTGCTGATTGGTAAATGCATCACAATAACAGGAGGTACAGCCAGGCTGCAATTTGCCAGCTGTTAACTTTGATAAATTCATTACACAAATAAAGAACTCAGTCAGATGACAGTCAGCTTTTTCAGTCAGATGACAGTCAGCTTGACCTAAGCTTACAATGGTACGTTGCTACCTCGTCTACAGCTCAAATCTTAAGGACCTTGCTATATTTATCCATCCTATATACAGAAACATACACACAGATGCGCACACACACACAAATCACACACATACATCTCCTGTCTAGCCGAGTTTTTTTAATTCTGGCTCCTCCTTCGACAGTGTTCACCTGTCCCTCATCAAGGGAGGAGCAGTGTACTCTGGAGCAAGTGACAGCAGCTCTTCACCATCACATATATATATAAAACATATATGTGTGCCTTTACATCTTACACACACTGGGGAAATCCTGCTTGTTTGGGTTTCCTCTTTTTCAGTGGAGCACTAATAATACCCCCCTTTTCAGACTGCTGATCGCTGCACACATACGTAAATACTTAAACCAGCCCTGTTATTTTTGTATTTTAAACTGAAAGTTCACAAAGAGGGAAGTGATTTATTTATTTTTTTTGGTGCGTCATCAAGTAGGTGTTGTCATGATGCCCTACTTCTCGATTAAAAAGCCACCTAGTTTTGATAAGCTACAACAACATAGCTCCAGCTTAGTGACTAATCTTTTAAACCCCAAAAGTAAACATTACGTAGTAAGTCTTCAGGTGTGCTACAAATTCTCCTTTAGTTGATTAGGACTTTTGCCAGGGTTCTTTAAAGCCAAGTTCTCAATGGTTGCTACACAAGAACAGATTCTGCAAATTCTGCAGAGAAAGATCCATTAGAAACTTATTTAAGTGCAGTTTGTCTTTCACTGTAGAACCATGAAATAAACGTTCCATTCTTGGAATTCCCTTCAGAATGTGGATCTGTGGAGTTTCTCACAGAGTGCAGCAACAGCAGAGAGCCTCCTCGCCACATCTACTCATCGAAATAAAGGAGTCCATCTGCACTAAAGAGAAAATCACTCTGATCGCTCTGTCCCATTGCACCAAAGCAGCTCCAGTGAGCCAGGATTGCAGAGGCGGATGAAAAGCATGCCCTGCGTCAAAGTCTGGGCAGGGAGGAGACAGGGAGGCAAAGAGAGAGAGAGGGAGAGAGAGAAAGAGACGGGGGACAGAGAACCATCCATGTTGCCAAGCAGCTCTGGGGGTGGAGAGGCCAGTCCAACAGCAGGCGGCATCCATATGCCAAAGTGGCACCAGCCTCGCTCTTTCACAAGCAGGAAGCCAGTGAGTCAACAGAAAAGCATTGTCACTGTGTACTTTGCGAGATAACGCAAAGCTAAACCGCCAGGGCATCAGGGTTGTGTCTAACTAGTGATAGTGCAGCTAGAGGAAACAACATAAGCAAACAGAGCAAACAAAAGATAGATTTAACAAACAATACCTAGATGACCATACTGTTCAAAAAAGGTGTTGTCCAATTTGAAATTAAATGTAAGGCAAATAAAAGTTGAGATTCTTGCACAGCACATGCAAGTGAAATGGTTACCAGAGGGAACAATTCAAGCAAAACGAGGTCATCCCTATAAGCATTCATGGAAAAAAATATGAAACAAACTAAGATGTATTTTTGTAATGTGGTGCTTTAAAATGTCATAAGGTTGCCATTACTGTACAGCAAAGGCTAATTTATTGTTGGTGGAGAGAACACATTCATAACTGAGAATAAACAACACACGACTCATTTACCTAATACAGATCGACTCACGACGTAGCCCTGATCCGCCTGCCACAAACAGCCTTTACTTTCCTTTTCAAGTACATGAAAAAGGATGAAAAACCTGACAGATGATGTAGAATCATCAGAATAAAGACAACATAATGTAGCTAAATACAGAAATAAAGTCATATACGATACTCCATCTTTGGCAAACGTAAACAAACACTGACAAAGTACACTAGACTCTTCAAAATTTAACTCTAAATAGAAACATTGTAAAACAGAAGTCAATATCCTAATCTCCTCCTGGAGGCAACAGCTCCACATCTGAGTAGGTCTTGTCAAAATCATAATAGGTTAGACTGTTTGATTAAACAGAGCCCAAAGGCATAAGCTATTTCCTTACCAAAGGAATATCAGCTTGAACAAGACGGCTCAAAGGTCATAAAAATATCCACCAGTCAAATGTAACACAACACAACAACCGTAAACCAATCCATCCAAATAAAAAAACCCTGGGATGACTTCAGATCAGCGGGGCTAAACATATTACCAGGATGACTCATTTCAGTTATAAACAGAACTTAAGCATCATGATTTTAACAGTGAGAATTAAGACCTCCACACAAAATGACTTACATATCAGAGGCCAGATACAGAAATAAAGCAGGCAGAGTGTGAGTGCTCAGCCTTCCAATTTCAGCAGCTTTTATTTACAGGTAATACTTCAGTCCACTACGGAGCGTCACGTTTGATTTCAACGGACAGCTAGGTTAAGACAAAAAAACAGAACATTCGTCTGAAACAAAACTCAAAACTCTCAACTGCAATTTGTTTTACTGCCTGCATCTTCCGCAGCGACATACACCACTAGTAACTGCAAACATCAATCAGATACACCACTGAGTTTGTCCAGACTGCTGTTAGACTGAAATAGAAACTCTTTTACTCTTTCTCAACTCCATGTGCATAGCCCCTGCCTTGTACAGAGAGGACCTAACCTATTTAACCCGCTTTCCTATTTATAATTTAAAGGACAAACATCTTAGGCACGAGGCATGCTCAGAAACAGAAAGGACCGAAAGCCCCAGCAACAGACAGGAGCTGCCACTGTGGAGCGAAAGCTGGAGAGAAGTGCTGAGAATGTGCCCACAGAGTAGTAACCCCCGCGGACAGGCTTGCCTACCTGCTTGTCACATCGGGTTCTGTAGCACAGCGAAGAAGGAGAGAAAGCCAAGGAGAGGAGAGAGGACAGCTGCTTCTCTGCTGCCAATGAGTCACTGGGGAGAGCGAGACTGAGAGTGGGGGAAGAGAGGGAGGGAGAGAGAGAGAGAGAGAGAGAGAGAGAGAGAGAGAGAGAGAGAGAGAGACGGCTCAGCTCAGCATGCTCGCTGACATCATCATCACACACAGGAGTCGGCCGGGAGGAAACTATGGTAACAGTTGCATGCGCCCGCCGACAGCCAGGCACCTTCTGAATGTAAGCAAGCAACCGTGGAGCTTGAGCTGCTGCAATAGGACAGGCGTGAAAAAGTGTGGGTCGTTCAGTGCGTTTGTAGCACTGTTTTTGTTGTTTGTGTCAGTAGGAAAATACAGATCTTTTAATATTTACAAGGATTTTTTATCCTGGAAAAACAGAATTTTCCTTCTTTCGTATTAAATTAGAGTTGCATGTAGCATTGTAAACACTATGTCAAAATCCACCATTCACTCCTCAGTCCATACAGTCCACTAATGGAAACAAAGCTGCAAACTAAACAGCTCGTTGCTTTTGTGATGCCAACCCGTTTACACAAACCAATTCAACCTACAGCACTAATAGACCGTGAGGAATGAGGAGTGAGTTGTGGGTTTTCAGCCAATGTTTACAATACTACAAGTGTTCCAAGTGTTAAAAGATCTCTATTTTCTTACTGACACAAACAACAACAGTGCAAAAATTCCACCATACTATTCTCAGTCCATACAGTCCATTAATGCAAACTAAGCTGCAAAAAATGCTTTTGTGATGCCAACCAGTCTGCATTCAACCTACAGCAGCTCAGCCCTGCCTATTCACACTGAAGTTATTAGAAGTGTTTCAGCCCAGATTGTTCTGTCACTAAGGCGCAACACAGGGCAGCCAATCAGAACAGAGATCATGAACACATATAACACATGGTATCACAGTGTATGATATATACACTTTGGACTTTACCCAACACTGAACACCAGACCTCCAGGACCAGAGTTGTGAACGCTGCCTTAATTTCACCACAAATGCAGCCTATTGATATGATTACAATAAGATCATGAAACACACATATGCTATGGCCCAATGCCTTTTCATCACACAAACAGAAGCAGAGGGAAACGTAAATGCATAGATAACAGAGAGGTCTGGATGGAATGCATTTTAGCAGCGTAATTTTAAACCCGGTTTGGAAATGTACACCAACATACCCCATTGTGTTTGAAGTTAATGGAACCGAATCGCTAAAAATGTGTAGAGACCTGCTCATCTGCCTAACACTGGGAAGCTTTATTCTCTACCTGACGTTTGGCATTAAGCACGGTGACTCATGTGCTGCTGCTCCAGACTGTAAAGATTTTCTATGGAGATTATACAAGCTGTGAGTGTGCGCAATGGAATAGGTGCATCCCAAAGTAGCTGAATAGTGTAATATTGATTTACTATAGACAGGCTGGCAGTAAGTAGTGATCATTTCTGACCTAAACAGGTGGGGAAAAAGGGAAAAAAAGCGGTTTTGTGATTGGCCGTAGCAATGCAACAGCTAACCTTAACTAACTGACAACAGCTTGGATGACTGCATTTGCATAGCCTACACCTCATATTTGTTCAGCATAGCACGTGGTGGACGTTGTGCATATTGTAGTACTCCAGATCTGATCTATATCGTGTTTATCTGTACTGGAGTTGAACCAGAAGCTGAACTGACCATAATAATGTTTTTTGTCAGTTTGGAAAAAAAATCCTTGAGATTTCGGAAAGACTGGTGTAATTCGTTATTATGAAGCAATATATGTCAGGGTTGAAATTTCTAATTACTCCCAACAATAACAGCCTGTTTAATTCTAAGGGATCAACAGAGATTGGATAATAGTTAAAATGAATTTTTAGAACACAGACAACACAAACATCATAAGTGGCCCTCAGGCATAAACATTAATCAGCCACACAAAAGCAGGACACGGACACTTTAAGACAGCTCTACACTGTTGTTTTCTCTATTCAGAGAGGACTGATCTGCACCTTACCATCATCCTGAATGTGAGCTGAGCCATGCTTCCTTTAAGTTATTACAGGTTATTATAACTGTTATAAGCAGACAAACAAAAAATTATTGTCATCACTGTACCTGTCAGTTCCACTTCAGATAGTCATCTGTTTTAATGTTTCAATGAGAATGATGGTTTTCATTCTGCAAAACAAGACAATACACAAACAATAAGTTGTCATTAAATTCAAATGCTAAAACGTCTAAGAGTGCACTAGGATATCTGACTCATGTGAACATTGACAGATTGTCAATAAAAATGTATCAGCATCAGACAGTAGTTTTGGATTAGATTACTTATTTATAGTTCTCTGTAAGAGCTGCACATTTAGGCAGCACTGGGTTACTAATGCGTTACTAATTTTCCATATTTTATTCACTTACTGCATATGTAGTTCTACACAATAAAATATAATACAGGTGTATAAATACTCACAAGCACACGCGTGTACATAAATTATATATATACACACACACACACACACACACACACACACACACACACACACACACACACACACACACACACACAGCAATGGCAAACCACCAAATCACAGCAACACACTCCTCCATTCATATCAACACTCAGCAGGATAATCACCATCCACATACCTGATCTGTTTACATTTATATTAGACCTCGCCAATTCACCGTAAAACCAATATTAAAAGGTTAGAATTAATCAGAATTTAAAAGATCTTTTAAATATAAGCATATCCAGTAGGGCATATCCATGTTTCTATAGAAGCTGTGATTGTAGCCTCTTGTTTAAATACAGCTTTCATGAGTCAGTAAGTGTGTAACCAGCAAATAAGAATTCCAATAGTATTTATCACAATCAGGTTCAGGAATCAGGAAGAGTCTAATAAAAGTTTTGATTAATTAATGTGTTTTTAAAGGAGAATTCTCTCTTTTCTACATTTCAGCATGATTAAATGGTTAAGATGAACACAAAGTAATGCAGAGTGGGTTTGTCAGGAAACGCTGTCCTAGAGAAACTTGTCGAAGCAGAATTGTTCACAGTGGCGAATGGAACCAGACGTCTGCCTCTAAAATCTCCCGCACAGAAAGTTATTATATGAAATGGTTATAAATTAGCTACCTTATATCTGAGACTTTGTTTTATCAGAGTTCTGAGAAGATTTTGGCCTAAAACTAAACCCATGCATGGTGGAGGGATACATGCAGGGGTGCTATGAGGCAAAATAGTCCCCAAAGTAAACTGATTTAGTTCAGATTTGTCACTATTTTACATCAGCATCACATGTAAACACTCACGTAGGTTCACAGGTGTGTTTGTACTGTAAATAAAACGGTTTTATCTGTGTTTTAGACCTGACCCCTGGTTCCATTCACCAACACTGTAAAGAAATCCAAGTTGGTAAGTTTCTAGAAATAATTATTTCACACCAAATGGCGTCTCACATTCCTAACATATGGTACACCACATTATGCCTGTGAATATTCACAATAAACTATTCTACTTGCTGGCCTACTTTGTAAAATCCTTGTGCTGTTCAACTCCATCAGACATTGTTATATAATAAGATAAAAATCCAATTCAATGTGCAGAATCAGCATTTAGCCAGCTTAGCTGACTTAGCTTAGCTTTTATGATCTGTCTATTGCGAAGTTTTGCAGAAAGCAGTCAGATAGCAGGCAGTCTAATTAAAATGCTGTACAGATCAAGTTAAGTCTCCGAGTATCAGTCCAGTCCACTGCAAAGGCACCATCTGGGGCTTTAGCATGATCCTACACTCCTGCTGCAGTTTATTAGTCTCCACATGAATGGATCTGTGCAAAAAAAAAAAAAAAAAAACCTTTTCCCTCGCTTTAAAAAAAAAGGGATTAATGTCGTCAGTGGACAGTCCAAGCATTTAAGCATTATTGCTTTAACAGACGCCGTTTATGAATGAGGCTTTGTTGGCCTTTAATATGTTCACTGAAGTTTCGCTGTCAGATCTCAGACCGTGAAGAGAAGCAATGTACTCTCAAAGGCCCAGATTTTTAAAAAATGCTGAATTTTCCACCCTTTTTTTTATGCTTTTAACATTGTTTACTATCCATTTCCCACTGAATAAAGTCCGCAAAAACAGCCTGATCAGACCTTTGTGATGTCACAACCAACATTTTACCTACATTCATTTGCATAAAACAGACTTAAAGGCACAGTGACAAAAAACAGCCAATTTAATTCTAAGATTTAAGAGAGCGGGGATGAAAGGTTAGGAAATGGTCATATGGAAATGATTCATGACTGGTTTTGGTGAATAAAACCACACAAATATTTTAAGCGTGGAGGTCAAAAAACAGGAAAAATGGAGGACACAAGCCCTCTGGAAGCAGTGCATAAAATCCTTTCTAGTGCATGAAATCCTGCATAATTTTGTGTCCCCCAAACCTAAAGACATTTCAAAGCCCCATTACAGTGTATTATTCACCAAACACATTTTCTTGGTACTTATGAAGAAACTAAAGAATAAGACACGTAGGTATTAGAGAGACACTTGAAGTTTGAAGGGTTAAGAAAACTCCTTTTCCACAAAATACAAACTTTTTCACTGACCTCAAAACACAATTTAAGGCAAATACAGTGGAACAAATCCAATTTCAAATCTATAAAAGACCTCCAAAACACAATCTAAGACTTATAAATGACCCCAAAACATAATTTAAGACAGATACAAGACCCCCAAAAACACAACCTAAAAGCGATGCAAGGCCCCAAAGCACAATGTTAAAGCAATACGAGACCCCCAAATTTTTTTAAAACCAATACAAGACCACAAAACACAATTTAAAATGGATACAAGATTCAAAAACACACTGCATGACCAATGAAAGACAATTTAAGCCCCAAACCCAAAAAGACAAGTGAGGGGCGCGATTTAAACACTCATCTATGGAGCAGCTGTGGGCTCCTAAACCCGGTCAGATCTTTGAAAAGAAAAAAAAATATCTCCATCAGAACAAACTACAGGATGAAACTTACGCGCCGAGCCTTCTCGCGTGGCCCAGACGGAGATGAGGAATTTACACAGCTGGCGTATCAGAAAGCACACGATCACAGTACACATGGTTCGACATACTTCACAGCAGGGCTCTGGCTTCGTGAACGCGTGCACAAGTGCAGTAGTGACAAAATTACAACTTAAGACGGAAGAGCCTACAACCAACCGGAGGTCAACCTTCTGACAGATCACATTACGCTAATACACACCGACCGCCTGCTTTAATCACAGCGGGCAGAGTGGCCTGCGTCTCAACCTGTACAGCAGAGGGCCGAGCGATGGAGCAGGCCGGAGAGGAATTCACAACTCATACCAAAACATCCACTCCTACGAAGAACGGCTGTTAAAAAGGTCTAGAACGCGGCCCACGTTAGCGAGAGGGTGGGCGGCCGCTCAGGAGAGAAGAGGAGGGAAATAATCCCATCAGCCGGGCCTGCAGGCCAGGTTTCTGCAGGATTAGAGCTTCAGCGCTGCTCTCGCTGCCTCTCCAGCCGAAAGTTCAGGTAAAGAGAGGGTAAACTCATAAGCTACTTCTTTTGCTAACCTTGAACCAGGCAAAAGCAATTAAAGAACAACGCAAGAAACGGATCTTCAGGTCAGGCCACACTGAACCGATACTATTAAAGAATTAGCTAAAGGAGGGAGTGAAGGTAAATGTGGCAAAAAAAAAAAGAGCAGAAGGAGATCCCAGAACATGAATCATGAACAACCCATAACCTCCCAGAGTGTGAGTCACTGATGGTGAGTCACTTTTCCTCTTGCACACGGGAAAGCAAACAAAGTTACAAGTAAAGCGACCCGAACCCAAGCTGCAGGACGGCAGGGCCAAAAGTGGCCCGCAGCCAAGCTGACTGCATCACTGCTTTCTGATTGGTCGAAATGTCATCACAACATGGAAAGAGGCCACTGTTTATTTACTGTC
>JBBJLS010000036.1:3993572-4016872 GCA_037577275.1 Bryconaethiops microstoma
CTAGATGAGGCTGCACCTGGAGGTTCGGTGCAGAGTCCGCTGGCGCCCTCCAGCGGGCGCCGACCTGAACCGTGACAATGATTCTGAAAACAGAATTAATCAACACATCAAAATATGTCCTATTTTTACAACAAGTTAGCGTGGACTGCCAAAATTATCACACTTGTCTCAAGCTGCAATGAAATATTAAGGAACCTCAAGTAGAGCTGTAAGGAAAAAGCCAGAGAAACACCCAAGACAGGTCAGCAGTCCATATTGGTGCAGACACAATGACACATTTACACACACATTTACACCTAGTGGCAAATTAGCATCCCCAAACCACCTGATGTGCTGGTCTTTTTTCTGTGGGAGGAAACCACCCAGCAGAAACCCATCATGCAAACTCCACACAGAAAGGAGCCTCTGCTGCCCCTGCCAGGAGTGAAAATCAGGACCTCGTTGCTATGAAACAACTACCTGTTACATTCATTACATTACATTACATTCATTTGGCCGATACTTTCAACCGAAGCAACTTGCAGTTTGAGGAAACACTCAAGTTTCAGGACAATGTGAGAACCAGAGGGGAGTTCTAAGTGCTAATTTCTTTATGTAAGAGTTGCGCAAGAAGATCAGGAGAGCATAAGGAGAGGAGCGTCTGAACAGATGAGTCTTCAGGAGGCTTTTGAAGATAGAGAGGGATTCTGCTGCTCGGGTCTCCTTAGGCAGCTCATTCCACTAGCGGAGAACCACAAAAGGGAAGAGTCTGGACTGGGTTGTCCTTGTATGTATGGGTGGCAGAGCCAGACGATGTTCCTTGGAGAAGTGGAGGGAGTGAGTAGGAGCATAAGCCTGAATGACAGGATTAAAGTAGCTGTGTGCTGACCCAGATGTCACTCTAAAGGGGAGAGTCCACCATGCTGAAGCTTACTTGAGTGCATCTTCTAGTTATAGATTCACCATACAGTGCCAGAAAGCACATGAGCAAGTCTGTTTCAGATTATTTAACACCTTGATGCTGTTTGAGGTTAGTGAAGGATGATTTAGAGATGCAGTTTGTGCAGTGCTAGTTCGTGGGGTGTAAGCTTGTGTTACTTGTTAGCCGCAGTGGTCTCATGGCGTACCATCAAGTACATTTCAGAGAGGTAAATTTGGTAATTTTGTTCTCACTGTAAGCCCATGCTTTTTATTGGCCATGGAACAGCAGAGCATTTCAACCCTAAAGGCCAAGCAGATCCATAACCAAGTCCTGAGGGACCCATCACTCCCACCCTTTTACTCCCACGTGTTCCACCTTTAACAGCATCTCAGCTCAGCCCCCCACCACAGTCCCCAACATCTCGGCTGCAGAGACTGGGTAAAGGTCCTGCGCTCCCCTCAGAATTACCTCTGCAGAAGAACTTAATGACTTCCTTCCCTCCATTTTCCCTCCATTTTGAGATTTTTCTTGATAGTGACTTCATGGTATCCCTCAGCAAATGCTCTCCAGAGCAACAGAGAACAACCAATATCCTTATTTTCTCTTCTTGTACCCTTATATCTTTTGAAATGCTTTATTTTCATGTGCCATGCTTTTTTGTTGTTGCTGAAATTAGATACATCCAGAAAGATGACCTACAAATGTTGATCGGGATGAACAGGAGAACTCAATGTTCAGCTAAATAAAAAAGCGGATGAAAAAAGTACCACTAAAATGGATGAATGAATTGGAGAAAATTCTCATTTAGTAAGGCGTAGGTCTAACGACCGTGCAGAATAACAGATGAAGAAAGTAAGAGTGCTATTAAAGAAATATCGGCTTCATCTGTCATATACAGCTGGGTACCATGAAAAATAATTTCCCTGTACTTATAAAAAAATAGAAAACCCATTTATTCATAACACAATTACAGTAGAAGCCAAAGCGCAAGTGCTTCAGAACAGAGCATATGCTGCAGATATTAGATATTATATTGAAAACCCCTGGGGTATTCTTTTACCAACCCCTATCATTTACTAAATGATGGGTCCATCTGGTTTAGACTTTCTGTCTAGGCAGTGAAGAGAAAGGTAGGCATGTGCACAGACAGACCCCTGAGGGGACTTGACCCCCTATGCCCTCATATTGTACAAAAGGTTGGCATGTAAAGTAATTAGACCTCTTTTTATTTTCTCATACCAATAATGATATTAAAACCTTAAGTATCAGCCAATACCAAATCAATCCAATTTTTTCTAATGTTAAAAATGACCTATTTTTAATTGAAACTCTTATGATCCTAAATAAGTTATTATACATGAACTAATCAATACACCCTACTGCTCCATAGGAAGAAGTACAACAGAACATCGCTCAGTGTCTGTGCAATTTCAGGCTATATTTAAATGGAATTCATTCTTATTTTTGCTGTGATATCCTATCTTGTCATTTCTCTCAGTATCAGCCCAGTATTCATGCCCACCAACACTGATGTGCCATCTTTAATTGTGTTTTCGGTGGCTACTCTTCAAGATCTGTATCATCATGGCTTCGAGAAAACAGCTTGTGGGTCTACTCAGGTTCCACAAGCTTCATTACTCTTGTCACCCCCTCTGGTCCAGTACCAGACACTGGGAGAGATCTCACCTCATTAACTCTGATCAGCACACATCCGCACTTGTCACTACAGGCCTGGTAATCCAGCTGATATTTTCTCGTTTAGAAAGCATCACTCTGCATGCTGACATTATTCTGAAGAAGAACCAGACATAATGTCATCAAGGAGAGCAAACTACTTGCTAAACCATGTTTTGGCTAAAATACAAAGATTCATTTTCAGTGGAGCAGTTAAATATAATTAAACAGTGGATAAGTAAGACAGCCTAAGATAAGATAAGGGAAACTGGAAAGGGTTTAAGAAACACTAATAGTTTATGCTGCCTTGGGAAAACAATGTCTCATGATGAGTGTCTGCAATATGTTGCCAGTAAAATAAAGTTTAATTCACAGTCACTCTCTTTCCCATGAACTCAATTCCTATCAAGTGACTATCAAGAAATGTGGGTTTTCCACAAGGGCTTACTAACTCTTCTACTTAACAATGAACCTTAAAATGCAGACTTCAGGTTGTTAGTGACACGTGACCCCACCTTTTTTTAGATAAATGATCAAATATACCGAATGATTTTTAATTAGAATATTTAAATATTGTCAATAAAACATTACAGCTGTTTAACACTATTGTGGGAGTTTTGAAGATGCGAGTGCAGCATGCAAGACAGTATTGTGTTGATGTAATACATTTTTAATATGTAAATGATGAACACATTAAATTGCAAACTTTCTGCATTACAAAATTGTTAAAGTTTACATAAAGTCATTTGGAGCGCTTTGATGTGAAAATCTCCATTCTAAAGAAACTTTAGGAGTCAGAATTGTTCAGAGTGCTAGGAAGCTACCTCATAGAAAGTTATTAAATGATTACAAATATGATGCCTGATAGATCAGGTGGTATATATCACATAATCATAGATTTTTTACAATAGTTAAGATAAGGTTGCGGTCTAAAATGTTTATTGACATGTGGAGTGGTACATGCAGGGTATTGAAATAGTACCCATCAGATTCACTGCATAGTAAATGATTGTTTAAATCAGTGTTACAGACATTTATAAGCTGAGTTGAGGTTTCTCCATAATGCACCATTTTACATCAGACCTCTTTGCATTACTTTGTTTACTTGTTAGCCATTGAATAATGCAAACACTTTCCCCTTTAATAAAGTAAATTCAGTGCATCACTTTTCAGCATATAAAGGAATTTTGGTTCAGCCAAAAGAAAATAAGAAATCAAGAGATACATCATGTCTTAAGACCATGCACATTTGAGGTCTGCTGTGAGAAACCAATCCAGCCTTACTGAAATCTTTCCAAAGAACAAATCAAGTGAAACCCAAACACACCTAGAAACCCCACTCCATCATCATCTACTCTCACTGCTCTCACTGCATTTTTTAAGGCACCAAAAAAATGGGTTTATTTCACCAAAGAAAGTGGTTCTTTTTTCTTTTTCTTTATTTATTTTTTTGTTCCTCCCATCATCATCTCTCAGCCCGGTGTGTGAGAAGTGTGTTTTTCGGCCCGGCTTCTCTGTGGGTCTCCTTGTCCGCGGCAGCAGACCCTCTGTTTTCATTACTGTCTGTCATTTGTATGATCCAGAGGGCCAGACTGGGGAATGTACTCGAAACTCTGCAGCTCTGATCGATAGTGCATATCTATACACACATACACTTACACACACGCACACACAATTTCTCCACGTTAACCAAGCTCACACAAAAGCACAGCTGCTGTGTGTCTCATAGGAGCACCAGTTACTCATCCGCCTACGATGCATTTCTCAAATTTACACCGTGGCCAATATTTGTATGGAAAAGAAATGAGACACATTTGTTTCCTGCACGTTTCGGGCGACTAATGGGATCACAGCATCTGCTGTGTGTTAATAGTGAAGAGTCTGAGGATAGCCTTTCATATGCTGTGTCCTGTGAGTGAGGACAAGGCAGAACGGATGAGCAGGCAGCGAATAGAAAAACAAACATTAAATTAAAATCACAGTTTAAAAACAACACATATAAACTGTCCCCTCGCCTTGAATGTAGATGATCAGCCAAGACGTGTTTGGTTTCAGGAGTGTACTTCCAGGGTTTAGTGCTGGAGAGTAATAACCACAAATTAACATCATGCAAACTGCACGCCTACATTTTCCTTCAACTGCAAAGGGCTGTTTGGTAATCTCGAACAGACAGATGTGCATTCTGACATACCGTTAACAAAAATATGTTAAAAGTACAGACCTTCAGGCTTCAGTGTTGTATTTAGCTGTGCCGCTTACTTCAATTCATTTTTATACGGACAAACACAGTGTCAGGATCTGCATAAGGACGTCAATTTCAGATTACTGTACGACTTAATATGGTTTGATATATGCGATGTGTTAGCAGTAGCGATTGCTTTAAAACTTCATTAGAACTTGATCTCAAGCGTGAGATCTGTATAAGCTCGTAGCTGTAGGGGAATCCTAGCATTAGACTAGCTAGCTTGATGAAACATTTTTTTCTGGTCTTTTTTCAATTATTAATTGGGCAATGTTTTGAATAAACAGTGAATATAGACTTCTTTCTTTTATTTGGTCAGTCAACTGTGAACGCTAAAGTATTTAGTGTGGAATGTAGTTACGATTTGAAGCAACATGGCACACACAGCTAATGTGGTCTTGTTAGCTAGAAAGCACATTCAGATGTTTGGAATCAGTGTTTACAATACAGTAATGCCCATCCAGCTGCAAATAAATGCATAAAATGAATGTAATATGCTGGCCCTGTGCTCATGAATTTCAAATGATAAGCAGAAGAAAAAAGAAGAAAGACAGTGTTAGATGTGTCCAGAATTATGACCTGTATAATGTTGAATCTCTATAACATAAATATCTGTAACAATGAAGTTATGATAAAAGTGGTCAAAATGTCTTGGTATGCTGAAGCATTAAGATTGCCCTTCACTGGAAATAAGGGTTCTAGCCCAAACCCTGAAAAACAAGTGTGTCCCAATGCTTTTGTCCAAACAGTGTATCTGCACACAATCAATAGGAAACACTAAAAATAAAGTGTTACCATGTTAAAGACTACCGTAACAATGGTTTCAAACTGTGGAACAGTAGCTTCTTCTATACCCCATATTTTAGCAATTAGATTAGTGCCACCTGAGCCAAAACGGAGAGGTTCAAAAGGAACTTCTATCCTAGGCCATAAGACTTCTTAACCAGAACACAACACCACTTTTTACCTGCCAATCATAACACAAACTGAACTCTCTACCTCACTGTATCTACCTGGCATCTGTTTTTTAATTCTATACATCAACCAGCAAATCAGTACACTGTACTTTACAGCTAGTGGCCTAGTGGTTATGGAGTTGTCCCTGTGATCAGAAAGCCATAGGTTCGAATCTCAGGTCTGCCAGTGGCACCACTGAGGTCCCCTTGAGCAACGTACTGTCCTCACACACTGCTCCCCAGGTACTATGTTGCTGGCTGCCCACTGCTTCACTTGGTGAATGGGTTAAATGCCAGAGAAAGAATTTTACATTATTCACACTGTGTGCTGTGCTATGGTGTTTATATGTGACTATAAGGGGCCACTTTACTTACTTTACTTACTTTACAGCACAGGGACTTTCTACTCTGTTACATTTTTGCATGTTCTTCGCCTCTTGCTTCTATTCGTTATGTTTGTTTATTTGGAATATAATTTTCTTTATATTTTTATTACCTTATTTCCAAATTCAAAGTGTTTGATAACTTTTAGTGTGCAATCTTAGGTGGCCGATTCTGGGGCTCAATTTACTACAAGCTGTACTTGTAAAACTATGTATGTGACGAATAAAGAAGCCTGAATCTTGAATCTGTGCTTCCCACTGTGATTTAGGCAAGCAGTCTGCTTGATGCCTATGCTGCCAGGCCTCCATTTCTTTTAAATACATTAGGTTTGTAGCTGTGCAAACCTTCAGACGCCAAACATGTTGTTCGACTACATGTGGGGTAAATGGAGAATTGTGTAAATATCTTTTTTTTTAACCCAAGTACTGCTTTAAACAGAGAAATCCAGTGACAGACACCGACTGTCAGGGTGTTTTCCTTTACCCTGAAACGGCAAGCAGACACAGGAGACAAACAGTCACTGCCTCAGCAGAGGCCTGCCAAGCTCCTCCTCAGTTCATCTCAGGGAAACAGGTATGATCGACATCCTCCTAGTTTAGCGAAGGACGTCAGATTTTACTCGGTCTGATTGCAGGATTGGAAAAATTTGACTGTCACGGCCAATCAGTCATGCGTTATGGAAATGCAGCCCTGGAGGAATGAGAGTCCATTTGCGCATATATTAACCGCAGCCACCAGCAACACAACAAACAAATCTCACAGACATAAGCCTGATTGAATTCAGACACATTCTTCAACTAGCCAAGGCATATAGTTTTCTTCTCACATCACTTCTGCCATTCATACAACAAAACAGAACATGTTATATTATCTGACACCTTCAGACCCTTTTCTTATTAATTCTTATATGACTTAACTTATTACTCACTTGTAATTAAAGGTTCAAACTTAGGGCCTACTGTGTCCCCCACCTCTAGTTTAAGGGGTTTAATAACACACCAAGTTAAATTTTTGATCTGTGTTGCTCTGTAGAAGGGATGTCATTTTGTGAAATACTCACGAGACTGAACCCATAAAAATGTGCGTTTGTCTTCACTCGTGGTCTTATTGCTGCTTTCTGCTGCTGTGCTCTCTGGCACAACGATGCCTAATAATGGATGGATCCTGATTAAAAATTTAGGGACAGTTACATTCCCGGAAAACTGGAAAAGCCACCGGTAAAGAAGAACAGAAATGTACCATAAGTACACTGATAGGAGTGAACTCATGCCTATTTAATGCTAATAGGATGTCCAACAGAAGCACCAGTAATAGTTATGAAATATATAAAGAGGAGGAATCATTTCAAAGAGATGTCGAGGAGCTAGCAGAGCAGATGTGTCTTCTGCACAGTCATGCCATCGTAGCTCACACGGTCTGCATGGTGCTAAGATAGATTTGCACGATATACAGTTACACTTGTCCATGAAAGAAGATCCAGCACTGCTGCCTGTCTGCTCTTGCCTCACTTTTGCTGCAGCATGACCTCAGATGCACTAATGCAATAAACTGTAAGTACTTACACTCTAAGAAGGTTCTCCTGGACCATCAGGACACACCTATAATCTGTACTTTGATCCTCGCCCGGCTGTTTTCAGGGCTATTACAAAGAAATGCAAGCGTAATCCGACCCAGTCATTCTGGACATGCCCCTCATGGGCTTGTTATGCAAAAAGGGGGGCAGATATGATCTAGGAGTGGCAGGAGGTGGGATGGTGATGAATGGGCTGGGCGTGAAAGTCTGGGTAAACAGGTTTGATTAAGACAAACATGTTCTTCCATGCTTTATTCCATCTAAAGGAGGGCGTGAGGAGGAAAGGGGGGTACTGATATTGAAGCACAGTTTGGAGGGAGTGGGAGCTAAAAGTGTACCAAGGCATGTACATGTGAGAGAGAAAAAGAAGAGAGGGGGAAAGAGGCAAAGGGCATGAAAGCGAGAGAGAGAGAGAGAGTGAGAGAGAGTGAGAGAGAGAGAGAGAGTGAGAGAGAGAGAGAGAGAGAGTGAGAGAGAGAGAAAAAAGAGAGAGAAAGAGGGAATGAAGAGAGAGAGAGTGAGAGAGAGTGAGAGAGAAAGAAAGAAAGAGAGAGAAAGAGGGAATGAAGAGAGAGAGAGAGGGAATGAAGAGAGAGAGAGAGAGAGAGAGAGAAATAAGAAGCAAGAGAAAGGGAGAACAGAAAGGGCAAGAGAGTGAGAAAGACAAACGAAACAGAGAGGAAGAGAAAGGAGCGAAACAAGAGCAAAGGAGAGCGAACGAGAAAGGGCATGGGCGAGAGAGAGTGGGAGAGCGAGAAAGCGGGAATGGTGGAGAGATAGAATGGAATACAAAAGAGCAAGAGAGACAACAGTCATTCAGAGGTGGTGTGGAGAGAGAGGGAGAGAAAGAGAGAGAGCGAGAAGAAGAAGAAGATTAAGAAAGCAGGAAGGGTAACATAAAAGAGAGCGTGTGTAAGAGAGAGAGAGAGAGAGAGAGAGAGAGAGAGAGAGAGAGCACAAAAAATGGGAGATAAACAGAGAAACAGAATGAGAGACTGCAAGACAATAAGACAGACTTCAAGACAGTGAAGACAGAGAAGAGCATTAGCGGGAAAAGAGAAGTGGGAGTGAAAGAGAAAGAGAAAGAGGGAGAGAGAGCAATAGACACAGAAGAGTGTGATAGAGAGAAAAAGACAGTGACAGAATAAGGCCTCAGTGTTAGGGAGAGAGATGGTACTGGCTGAACAGGGAATAGTGGCGCTTTCGTCTGGGAATACTGCTCACACTAGTCAACACCTATAAAAACAACAGTGGAAAAGAATGTGGCGTGCACTGATAAAATCTCTTATCTCTATATCTTCGAGTCTTGCTCTTTTTCTGCCCTCAGAACATCTTCACTGTCATATCAAAACCCCTTTTTGTATCTTTTACTTTGAGCAAACATCTCCATACAAATAGACCTATCAAAATAACCCACTCATTTCGTTAAAGGGCCCAAATCCCATATTTTCTCACATAGTATCCCTTTTCAACATTCATGTAGATTTGTATAAACAGCTATCATACATAATACATGAGCATTTTCTCATCCAATAGAAATATACTGGCTATATTTGCCACATTACCTTTAAACCTGATCTGCTCTGATTGCCTGTCAGTGTGAATGGGTTGAGTTAAGCTGAGTATATGCAGAAACAGTGTATTCAAAACAGATTGATGCAGTAGCATATCTCCCAGATATGGACTGAATAGACCAGTGAATAGTGTGTTTGAAAACTTATCAGACAAAATCAAACTTTTCATTCATAAAAGACGATATGGACCATTTAATGTGCTTTTAATCCAAGAAAATGGGCCTTTCTGCTGGAAAGATCCCATGGAGATACAAGGTTTCATCCTAATTGCTTTGTTTGCTTTGATCCTGATCATATGGTCACCACCTTCTTCGGACAACCTGAACATGTCTCGTGCTGACAGGGCAAAGGCTGCATGCCTAGGAGGATAGATCAGTTAGCTTTAATAATTCAAACTGATCCGATCCTGAACATACAGAGACTTTGTTTGCATTTCACTCATCCACTGCAGCATGAAGTGCAGTAACCAAACCACACAAACGCACACAGGAAGTGAAGACACAGCAAGATCATAATTATCTTAGCAAGTTCCTCGTGCATTTTTGATGACACCTAAGAACTGGTATGAAAACCTTGAAGTAAAACAGTGTTAAGGAAAGGAGGTGTCATTAGCATCAGCTGTAAACCTCATTGCACAGATGGCCATTCAAATTCTATTGATAATCTGGGTGGAGGCCTGCTTACCCACTGATACGTTTAAGTGTTTTTTTGTGTGTGTGTGTGTGTTCAATGACATTACTACTGGGTCACTGAGTCATTAGGAAAAAAGAAAGAGTGATTTAAAAAGAGAACAGAATCCTTGGCGGGGTAATTTGCTTGGGTTTGCCGCTTGCCCTTTAGATCGTCTTTGCTTTCAAATTAGAAGTGACAAATCTTCAGATCTGGCCAAATCTGGGCCCATCAGTGGCGTATTCACAGCTCATTACCTCCACCATGTTGTTGTATAGGCTCATTAACTCGCTGACTAAGCCCACTGTATGAGGGGTGGGCACTGTGATGATGTGCTCTTATAATCAGGATAAATTACAGCACACAACACTTTTTTTAAGTGTTCCATGAACATAACAACTACAGATGTAGGCCTTGGCTTTACATATTAGAATTTCCATCCACACCAGCAGTGTTTTTTTAGCATATCTTTCCATTCATATGAGAAACCCCCAAAACAACTAGAAAATACTCACTAGCACAGTAGGGAGTGATAATACATGTAATCTGTTGTGATACACCTGTAGAAGAACATGTTCATTGTGCACAATATAGAGCATTAAGCTGAAGCAGAGATTTTCCATCTAGATTTTCCATCACGGGCTAAATCACTGCTAATGTCACTTCTGTCATTACTCATGTCACTTATGTCACTACTTGAGCAATAATATTATTAATGTGCAATGTAATAACTATTTGTGCCACTATGTAATAACAGACTGGTTAAACTAGTTTTGCAGTAATTTATTTATCTAGAATATTTATATCCACCTCACTTACTGACCACAGCATTTTGTGTACATAGCACATTGTATTTGTACTAAGCATTTCTGAAGAATTTATTTTGACTTTTATTTGACTTACTATATATTTTATATTATTCAATTGTCTCTATGCAGTTGTAGCATAAGCAATTTCGTCCAGGATCAATAAAGTTTTCTGATTCTGATTCCGATTTAGATCGTCAGACTGTCTGACCAACCGACCAACCGACCATCATTTGATATTTCAGTCAGTAACTGAAATTAATACTGATGTGAATGACTTGGATATATCGGCTAAAATTAACAATGATTGCCAATAGACTATATGAACAACAGACTATATAAACAATAGACTATATGAGCTTTGAAAAACAAAAACTTTGAAAAACAAAATTTTTCTTTTTCTTCTGTGTGGACTTTAATGTTTTATGGGTTTCATTTTCCCTGCAGTTTCTCGTCCCCCTTTCGCTGGAGCTCTGACTGACTTATGGCCTGTGTCACTTCTCATCCGATCACAAACACCTCGCTCAGCCCCAACCCCCCATCCCCCCGCCCACCCCACCAGCTAGTGATTGTGCAGATCCTTTCTGCCTCTTATCTTTGATCTATGTCCCAGAGCCACCTCTCTGTATGTGCTCTCAGTTTGATTCAGTCACTGGAATTTGTCGACTGTACGAACACACAGGGACGCTTTTGCTTTCCTCGGTTTATCTGATGAGTCATCGATCCTGCTGAGCCCCTGCCAGACAGACATTTATCCTTTGCTCCACTTCCCACAAACTGAAGGACCCTTGCAGAAATATAAACACTTCTCCACATTAGTTAAGCCCTTTGCAGATGTATTATTCAGTTGTTAAAATTGCGAAGCAGTAGTGTAGTACTACTGTGATTTATTCACTAATACCTAATATGACACTTTGTAACGCAGTTATGATGAGAAACAGGGCCCTTAGAGTTTCGTTGAAATGGCTTTATACATTTCTCCCAGTAATAACTAGATTTTTGCACCTGACTTAGAAATGGCTAAAATTCGCCGTCAATTGTAATGAAAGAGGTGACTAGGAAGGTCATTAATACGGTCCTGGGTTCGATTCCAGGCCAGGGTGGCCATGGGTCCTTTCTGTGTGGAGGTTGCATGTTCTCCCCATGACTTAATGGGTTTCCAAAGATATGCATGTCAGGTGAACCAGATATGCTCAATTGCCCAAAGGGTATGAACGTGTTTTTCTGCCCTGTGATGGACTATTGACCTGTCTAGAGTGTTTTTCTGTCTTTCACCCTATGGATAGTAAATGAATGATTATTAATAAAAGATATGAGCAACAACTATTTACAACAATTTTTTTGAGAAGCAAAACTAGAGTCTCCTTTCTTTTTTACCCAGTTTTCTCTCTAAAAAGTCATTGTTCATTCGTACCCACTAGGCAGTTCTTCCCATCACACAGTGCTATCAAGCCTGGAGGGTGAAGAATTGAAGTGCCATCACAGCTTTTCAAACTGCTGCTAACACAACCTCGGACAGCTCAACACACTTGGAGAAAAACACTAAATCTTACATCAGCTAACAGACCTGCCAGGCCTGGCGCCATGAGGAGGGAAGCGGTGAGAGGGGGAGTTGGTACGAGGAGGAGCTGAATTCTCAGTTGGAATATTGTGCCCCTCGGCATTGCATTCTGTTGTTTTTCAAGGTAACCTACAGTTTGTTCTCCCCTTCACACCGCAATAATGGGGATTTTTTTGTTTAGTTCATATGTATGGAAAACTTTCAGTTCTAATATCTTAATCTCAAACAATGTTACCAGGAAAGGAAAAAGAGTCAAATTTGACTTGGATCCAACAGTTGTTGAGAAAACATCTTACAACATCATTGGTTACCAGTTAGAAGTGAACGATAAACACATTGTCAATAACGAACACATTTTATAAAGTAATGTTTGGATGTTTTGCTGGACTGCAGCTGCCAGAGATGCGTCTCAAGGCAGCAGCCAATCAGCAGCAAGGAGAAATGAATAACGCTCTCAGATTAGCTACTTTCAAAACTCCCGCCTCTGAGTACAGGGGTATTTCATTTTTGTATACAGTTGCTTTGTGTTCTCTCGACAGTACAAAAAAATGTATACAGTTATATTTTATATGGAAATTTAGCTGAATTTATGTTAATATTTAGGCTACAAAATTAGAAATTGCATTTCTTAGTAATTTAGCGCTAAAATGCATTAAAAAATTATATATTGCCACAAAAAAGCAAAAAAAAAACTAAATGTGGAGGATATTTGCAGTTTCCGCAAATTTGCAGGGATTTCCGCAAACAATTCTTAGTTCGGTTCTAAGAAAAAATCCATGAACGACTGAGGCCGCGAACTCTGAACTGCAAATTTGCGGTGGTACACTGTACACTCCATGACTGATACATGTGGAATTGAAAACTATTCCTCCAAACATGACCAGTTTATAAAGCACACACGAATGAGGAAACGAAAGAGGCTGTTGCTGAATGGAACTGATAATATATGCTTAATGAAGAGCACCTTGCTGGATTTTTGTCTGACTCTAGAGACAGTTTTGTAAAAGCTGAACTGGGATACGAATCGATCTGTGGCTCAGAAATCAAGGACCAAACCGAACCGAGAAAGTTTGCACCCCTATGAAATAGGGTTAGTAGGTTAACATCCTGTAATAAGATGTTAACTACTCATCTATAATCACTTGACCTGTTGCCTAAAATGCTTTAACAGCTCAGTGCAAGTATAGGTTCAGTATGAAGACTGATGCCAAACAGACTAAGGTTGTGCTAATGCTAAGCACTGTAACCTAATATACTTCAACTGCATACTGGGTGAAATAGTTGTGTCCCTTTAGTCATTTATTTTACCCCCTTGTCTGAATGATCAAGCCGCTGGGCCTGATGACTACATTTGGCTAGAACCACATTGAATGATGAGAGGAGGGAGAGGCCAATTATGCTCTCTTGGACTCACGACCATGGCATTATTGGGGGATTTTGCAGCTATTCTTAGCTTGCTGTGGCCCCCAAAAACTAGATAAAACGATGTGTGGTGATTGTCCAGAGAACACCACTTTGGGAAGACACCTGCATTATTCAGCATAACCTCCATCTGCTTACACACTTGCCCATAGGCTTCCATTATGAGTGCGTTTAGCACTGAAGTAATTGTCCATGATAATTGATTGGGATGCCAGTGTCAGAGTATTGTATAATAATATTAGCCCACCCACCTCTCTGAACATCATCCAGAGCAATAACCACTATCGCCATATTACTTCATCACTCATCGTCAGGCTTCCATTTAATTACACTCTATAGCTGTCTCAGGTACATCTGACAAGTATTATTAATGCCCTCCTTTGCGTCTGATTTTAAGTAAAAGTAATTTTTTGGCATTCAAGCTTAGTCTGTTTTTTTACCTTCTCCCTTTAGATAATGCATTTCTTGACCCAGCCTTATTTACCTCTCCTCCCCTCCTAGACAATCGCATTATTGCAGATGGGGGCAGTGAGTCATTGTTCTATATGAGCTATCTTCAGCTTCCTCTAAAAAGCTTATTGAACAGCTTTCTGTTTGGATGCTCTCATTCTTGCTTTCCAAAGGCCCTCTCTCAAGGGTGATGTCTGGCTCTGTCTGGCTCTAATGGCATTCAAAAATGCCTATATTGTGCGTTTTTACAGTACCAGCCTCAGAGTTTAACCCTACAAAGACAAAACTGTGCATCATTTCACCAAAGGCTTTTTTTTGGATAAATCTGGTTTGATATGGCAACCACTGTGTTCAGCCATTGGGTTGATTTTTGGGATATTGTTCTTGGCTAAACTTTGGCCTTTACTACCCCCAGTTACTTCAAACACTGCCTTACAAATACTCCCCAGTCCAAACAGCAAAAGGTCATACATTACACAGGAAAATGATAGATATTTTTTGTGGCTGGAATGAAACGTGCCATTTCACACGTGCTCTCAGTGACTTGGAGTCCAAATGTGACGGGCCCTGTGAAGGTGAGCCTATTGGACTGTACAGTAAAGCATCTGGCGCTGACGTTTTTGGCCCTGCTGATGAAAATGAATGAAAAATACACACAGCCTTAAAGAAGCACTCCAGCTTCTTTCAACCTAAACTCTACCTGCCATATCTGTATTGCACCTCAGGCAATGTTTTCAACACACTCTCCTGTACCTAGAAAAAGAACAGAATACAGACTAAGAATACAAATGGAGGATTGAGCACCAGCCCACTGACTTTTTGCTGTAAGTGAGCTTGCATCATTTTTTGGTCATGGAGGTTTGGGGAAATGTGTTGAAATCATTGTGTGGATGCAAAGGATGCTCCAGATAGAGATTAGGTTAAAACAATGGTGAGGTACACCTTTAAAACCACTTAGGGGTGCAGAGGTCAGTTCCCTGCAGGGACCAGCCATTCAGCCTTTGCCCTCAATCTGCAAAGTGCTGCTCGCAGGTTTCAAAATATCCGGCATACCCGGGAAAGTACTTGAATGCACAGCTGTACAAAAACATTGCTATCCCAGTTACAGTTACAGTCTAAATCAAAGTCTAAATCTGAAAGACAAGCTGCTACTTCATTCCAGGCCTACCAAAACTGCACCGTTCCTTTTAAAAACCAAGTGTTACCATGTAACCGCATGCAAACTGCAGGGCTTCTGAGATGTTAAAGCTCCTACTGCTTGCAGATTTGCTGCACAAAGGAGAGGAAGTTCCTTTTTTTCTGGGTCTGTATGCCTGCGCATAGACCTCATGCCATGTCGCACCACAAATGGTAGATGAGTCATAAAGACCGGAAGGTAAACGCAGCTATCACTTTCCATGCTGGCATGACCAGTGTTTAATGAGGGACCACCAACTGACGAAAATGCTAATATTGCAGAAGAAGAATCCCTCATTTTAATCAGCCTCAAAGCACGTTTTGACAATCTTCCTACAAAAAAAGGCCAAAAAGCACAGCTGTGATTACAGCAGACTCATTGATTTCACAATTTTTCTCATCTGCTGGTCTCTGAATTTTGGACACTGAGAAGATGCGTGGAATAAACAAAAAAACCCTTTCAGATAAAGTTAAGCTAAAATGAAGCCTCAAAAACTGTTTATTTGCAAGCAAGGAGCCTTCTCAAAATCCTTTTAGAAAAAAAGGCCAAAAAAAGGCTAGGAATACATTTCAAATGGTTTTAAAGAAATGCTTCGGTGCAGTGTATATCCGACTGAAAAGCATGACGACCGTCTTGACAATTGTTCCACATTATTGAATAAATACCAAGCTTCAAGTGCGGAAAAAAGGACTGAGATTTAACAGATCTAAACTAATGTCTAATAGCAATACTAATTTATTACAATTTGGAAGTCTTAAAATGACAGCGGAATTATTACATACATACCGAGTAATCAAGCAGATTGGAATTAAAGAAACTAGCTCTTAGGAAATGAAAAAAAATGAGGACGCATATACTGAAATGTATGTTCTTAAGTATTTAAGTATTTTCTCAGCAATTTTTAATTTCTTATCTCAAACTTTAGTGCCAGGAAAGTGAGCAAGGAATGGGAAAATTAAAAATGCCTGAGGACTGAAAGCAATTCATATCTGTATAAACTTGGCACAAAAAAAAGGAAATAGGAACCCAAAAAAGCTTATGAGCCCACCAGCTGTGTGTACAGGGGGGACTTTCCTATCGATTTCACATTCTCGTCTGTGTTACTGATCTCACCACAGGGGACGGAGGACGGACACGCCCCTTCCTAGTAATCATTGGCCAGGCTGGGCAAGCTCATTTGAATGTCGTGGAGACGATTGGCCGAGGCACCTTCCAATCCCCGGGCGCAGCAAGGCGAGAGTGGCGAGGGCGAGTGTCCGCTGTGAGAGTGATGGGGAGCGGAGGGAGGCTGCCTGGAGCTCCCGGTGCACGGTTCGGAAGAAAGTGGCCCTATCTTACCAAAGGCACCCGGACCCATGTGCGAAATGCGGCTGGCACGGAAGCGCTGGACCATCTGCACCATCAGCATTCTTCTGATATTCTACAAGACGACGGAAATAGCGAGAAGTGATGAGCATCAGGAAGCCCAACTCACAAGGTACAAACGCGCGGCTCCCACACGTTCTATTGAAACCAATAGCAGTGGCCATTGATGCAGACAGTAGAAAAAGAGAAAAAAGTCTGCCTGGCTTTGTCTGGAAACAAGGCAAACACCTGCTTTGTGCCGCTCTGAAGTTTGTGCAGTGGTGTGTGTGTGCAGTGTGGACCCCTCGTTTCCCTCCTGCTTCTTTATCTGGGATAGTAGGGTGAAGCCTGATTTCCCTTTGTTTGGGCTCATGGTCATCATGG
The DNA here is from genome assembly GCA_037577275.1 of Bryconaethiops microstoma. Lineage (NCBI taxonomy): Eukaryota > Metazoa > Chordata > Actinopteri > Characiformes > Alestidae > Bryconaethiops > Bryconaethiops microstoma. The sequence goes on from JBBJLS010000036.1 coordinate 4,010,690, forward strand.
GAGACTTTGCAGAGATTAATTTGGCTAATTTGGCTGGGATGCTTTTGCTTCTCTAAGATCCTTCCTCCATCTGGACACAGTGCCCTCCTTTTGTCCTCCAAACACGTTTTGTGTGAAATGTCCTGTGTATGCAAAGAAATGCCCCACAGTATTAAGACAGGTGCGCAGATTTGGAAAGCTGGAGCAGTTCATTTGCTGTTCTTTTGGATAAGGATGATGATGAGGTTGATGGTGATGTTAACATCTGGCTTTGCATTTGGAATCAGTTCAGATTTAGATCACGACCAGTGTGTCAGTGAGACCCCCAAGGCTGGTGGAACAGAGAGGCTCCAGTTTTTACCCTCTTTGTCCTGGCAGGCTTGATGTGAAAGTTTGAAAATGTGTGCTGGAGGTGGTGTGAGGGCCTGCATGGGGCACAAAGGAGGTTCCAAGAACTGGCAAGTTTCTGCTTGCTCTCCTTCTGATTCACTTCAGAATTCATACAAAAGCAGAGGTAGCCACTGACTGAGAGTAACCCTCTTCCTCCCTGACAAAGTGACAAAGTGTGCAGAAGTATTTCTCTTTATGCTTAGTTTTGGTTGTATTTTGTTCCTGTTGTATTTCCCAGGCTCATGTAGAAACAAAAGAGAGACAGATTCTCCTGCATTGGTTAAGAAACACATGCTGAGATATTATACTTGAGGTCTTCTTTCTTTCTTTCTCTCTCTCTCTCTCTCTCTCTCTCTCTCTCTCTCTCTCTCTCTCTGTGTTTGTGCATGGCTTTGTATTTAGCTCATTTTAGGGACCAGTGTGTTAAATGATGGAGGATATGACATAGTGAGGACATTTCACAGGTCCCAGCGAGGAAAATAATCTTCATTCTTTTGCTATTTTTAAAATCAAATATTTGAAATATTGAAATTTCAAATATTTGATTTAAATGAATACTAACTCAACTTTTAAACATGCAGGTTCTGCAGAGTTCATTCAACCTGCCTCACAAGGACAGGAATACAGACTAGTATATGGGTGTGTGTATGTCTCCTGGGTGTTTATTTGCACTCTGTGTATGAGTGTATGAGCAGGCCAGATCAAGGACAGCAGACGGTTCAAAACATGTGGTTTCCTTCTCGCCTCTTGCACATTTTTTTTTCCAAGATCAAAATAGAGAACCGGAAAACACCTTCAGCAGACATCAGCTCATTTTAAGCACTTAACTTTGCTCTTAATTAGCCGTCTGGCTTTATGTGTGAATGTCTAAGAGGCTGATTATAGTTGAAATGGTAACAGCCAATGAGAACAAAATACTTAACTGTTTTTCATGGTGGATCTACACTAGATAAGTCATGGGCTGTTTTTGTTTGTGCGTTTCATATTTACCACTGGTCAGGAATGACTAATGTCTTATGATGCTGTCTACTTCTGTTGAACACCTCATGACTCTACTGCCAGAAGACAGTGTCTGGAATAATATTGTATTCATTCAAATGTCGACTGCACTAAATGTCTTGTCCTATTGTTTTGTTGCTCTTGGCTTTCTGTTTTCTTGCTCTATTTTTTTGCTCTCTTTTTTGTCCGCACTTGTGGTGTTGTGGTGTTTCTGTTTCTGTACCGTGTTGCACCATGGTCCTGGAGGAACACTGTTTAGTTTCACTGTGAACCAAGTATAGGGCTGAAATGATAATAAACCTGCTTGACTTGACTTGACTTCAAGCCACCTTTTCACGAATCACTTATTATATCTCTTATATACCCACACAGTGCATCAAGGATTGCCATGTTATAAGCAGCTGGTCAGGATAAACTTTTGTATCCTACACATTTAAAGACAAAAAAATTAAAAGGTTCACATTCAAAATGTGCACTCTCTTTAAGGAACTACTGAAGTTATTGTTGTGTGAGTGTGCCTCTTTAGTGTGAGGACAACAGGCAATTTCAGTGTCACGCATATGAGTAGAAGCTCATATCCTGTAGTTCCTGTCCTATTTAACAGCTTCTATTTGCACCTATTGCTTCAGGGATCTGTTGTCACTTTTCTGGCTCCTTTAAGGCCAGTGGCATTTTAACTTTACATAAATTTAACACAGTTTGAAGATACACAGCTCAGTTTAGTAGAAGTTGTATAGTGGTGCTGCTTGCATGTAGAGCATTAAAGAAATGTCAACACACTTGCTGAACATATTGTGTAATCAAAAAGCAGTGAGATGGTAAAAAGTGTGAAAAAACTGTTGTTGTGTGACAAGGGTGAGTTCTGAAACAGGATGTGGCTTGGACACATCTACTCTATTGATTTGCCAGAAAAGCTACAGGTGTAAGACCCTTAAATGTCAGTAAACAGTGGCCAGAACTACGACTGGGTGAGGCCAACAAGGTCTGAGACTTGAAGTGAAAGTGAGAAAGTGTTTGGAAAAAAAAAACAAAACAGTGTTCTCAGCCAACTATGTTGTAACATGTTAGATCAGAAAAGAAATTCCAGTGAAGAGCTAAAGTGTGTTATTGTAGTCATCTAGAAAAAGTAAATGTGTTTTAGTATGAATTGTTTTACGATTAGATTACGGGTATGCACTAATAATACATTTTAGGCACACATATTGATTTCTTTACTACCAATTTGCTAGTTTTTGTAATCCCTTTTTAAATCATATTTTGAACTAAATACACATAAAACACGTTTGCTAAAGGGCAAATAATGTTGGTCATGTTTGCTTTGATAGCCAAACATGACCAACATTATTTGCCCTTTAACAGGCCAATCTGGCCAGGCGAACGCTGATAACAACAAGTTTCCATACAAAATGCTTCACCTCTACCAAACCAGTCAAACCACATCCTGCTCTTCATTAAGGAGGCTCAGACCACCATTGTGGGTGTGGTTTAGAAGACAGTGGGAATCACTGTTAGCGGCAAACCCGAATAAAACTTCACCACTACAGGCAGATATTTAATCGAGCACCATGGCTGGTATTCACAATGCAGACAAGAGGACGGATCTTTAATCAGAGTCCGCTGTATTTATGAGGGTTGTTGTCATAAAAGCTGAGCTAGATCAGCAGTCCTGCACCCAAGGGGGCGTTGTGAAAACAGACCCTGTTGTTTAAAATGACTGACTGCAGTGTTTGGCCACACAGTAAAGTTTTGTTCAGTTTCGTAGCTCACAGTAAATCATAACTCTGTACCACCGTAATGAAGAGCTGGATGCAGCCTTAGTAGGTTTATAGAAGTTTGAGGGCGTTTTTACAGAAAATATTTGGGTGAAATTTGAGTTCTAATGTTTGTTAGTAATGTTAGCTAAGCCTCTTGCCTCCAGTTCTGAACTAGAGAAGCAAGAGTGCTTTCATGTGTGCCTTGTTTGGTCTGGAACTTCAGAATTTCCGGCTTGTGAAAAATGCCACAGTCTGGAAAAATGGACCAAAATTTGGTCCAGCCAAAAGAAGTGATCTCGGTTTTGTCAAGATATTTTCTGAGACGACGAGAGAGAGCTTCAGAAAAGTGGTGTGCTGACCAATGAGAAGGAGAGTTTTCCCTTTTTATCTCCTGAATTGACAACATCCCAGACGCGCGTCCATCTACAAAGCAATCAGTGTCCAGTACAGGGAGATGCAGCCTGCGTAGGTGATAACGACGGGAAAGCTTTTCAATGCTTGTGTGTCATGCAAAGTTCTTCAATGCATTTGCAAAATTGCAATGTGAAACCAAAATTAACCAGATACATTTTGTATGCAATGCATCAAAACGTGATCCTTGTTTTGGACGTTGGTCTCATCCGTTAGGTGTGAAAAGACTCTTAGACACCAAACATTTATTGGCTGAAAAGTATTTCTTATTACAAATGCAGTCGAATCCCGTTTTCAGAGGACACATTGGGCCAGCAAACTTTTGGACATATTGTGTAGCATCCTGGAGCATGAAATCGTGTTGAAGGTTTGGAGCGGGAAGTTTGCTGGGCAAGGCATTATTAGAGACGTTACTGAACTCTAAATGAAGTCAAGCTACTTTGTGCTCTGCTGAATATCTCACCCGCTTCTCTCCATTTAGCAGCCAAACACAAGTTCAACAGAGCAGCAAAGTGTATTAATGAGACTTTTTCACAGCTGATTTACTTCTGTGAAATGAAATGAATGGGCCTTACAGTTGCATTTCTGTGCTTTTTTTTGAGTGTCCGGAGAATGGAGAAAAAAAGCCATCTTTTTCATTTTATTTTATTTTATTTGCTGTTTTTGCAGTGCGGGTGAGGTGAGCACTTCCAGACTGATGGTCAATAGCAGTGAGAAAGCCCTCGGCAAGAGCCTGCCTGCCTATTTGCAGTCTACAGAAGAAGTATGGAAGGTCAATGCTACACTTGTCACCCTGATAAGGTGAGTGAGGAGAGAGCCGGCTCTTTCTGAGAGCTGCAATTAAGCATTATCTGTGTCACTAGCTTCATGAGCTGATGGCATGGCTTCCATGGAAAAAATCAAGGTCACTTACCTCATTTAGCCAAGCGCTGACATTTGGAGCGCTAAACCTTTGCCCTTGATCCCAAACAGAGCGGAGGGTCAACATCAAGTTGTTTGAGTATGAGACCATTTTAAAGGTGACTTGATATTACTTTCTCTTTATTGATACAAATACTAAAGCCTGACGTTTTGGCTGATACCAAAGTCAATAGAGCTTTAAATAAGCATTTTTTAATAGAGGATCTTCATTTACCTGGATTTGTAAAGCCCTTGCACTGCTCTACTAACCTACAGGAGGGAGTCTTTTACCAAAAAGTGCAAAATGAGACTACTTAAAATGTGGTATTACACTTATCCAGTTACTGTAAGGTTAACTTTAGGCTACATTACTGTTAACATGTGCTTATGTGACTTCTTATGTTGCTTTAAAAGAGTTCTGTAATACTTTGAGGTGTAACAATGCATTGGAATTGCAATGAATTGCACATTCTTTTGCAATGAAAGAATGTGACGATGCATCATGGAGAATATGCGTTCTATCAATTATGATATTTAATGTTTCTTCATTGTTTATAGTGTTCAGCTAGCCCCAATCAACAACCCAGTCCAGCACATTTATGTCATACATCCCTGCCCTCCCACCTATGGTTCCAGAAGCGAAATAATTTGTCTCTGTTCAAATTTTATTTGAAATATATGGAGAATTTTGTTTTCAGTCTTACTTTGTTGAATATATGTATTGAATCGTCTATGGAACCAAATCATGAGTTTACCGTACGTTACCGTTACTCATATTTCAGACGACACTTGTTACCATTCGTGATAACAGCTGAAATTTTCTCGGGTTTTCAGTTGACAACCTGGGTGGGGGATTTCATGTATCAACCTCAGGCATGGGATGGATTGATTTCTGTCATTGGCTAGAAGGGGTTATTTTATTCGTTCAGGTGTTTACTTCTTTGTTGACGGGGAGTGAAGGGGGATTTCGTTTCTCAACAGAGGAGGGAAAGAACTGTGAAAATATTAAAACAGGAAGACAGACGGAAAGAAGGTTATAGTACTTGAGAAAATCAGAGTTGACAGGTCTGCGTGTTACAGAGTTGGAACACATTCATAGTTTTTTTTTTCCTGATATCCTGGTATCGGCCCTGTACAAAAGTTGGGTATAAGACCTGTGCTCCAAAGATAAAGAAGCATAAGTATAATAGTTTTTAAGTAGCACTAGGAGTTATTTTGGTGCACACCACTCCAGTGTGCTTTTTATATGCATGTTTAATCCTCTCTAACTAAAAGACAGAACATCTAGGCGTGTGCTGCTCCTCTCTTTGTGCTAAGAATAGTGCAGACTGCTGGGCCCTGTTTGCCCACAGAGGGAATAGTTAAACCAGGACTGCTGAGACACTCGGCACAGACTGGGCTTAGTTGCCTGAGCAGCACTGTCATCTTATTCTAAGTGTGTACATGCTGTGCTTCTCTGACTTTGCATAACCGCACATGAGCAGCATTGTTAGGTTAAAGGACCTGTGTTCTACATTTTTTCCCTGAGGTTCACCTGTTGTCAGAATTAATTTTTACAGTTTATCTCTTTATCCAATACAGGTTACCATGCTGTTATTGTTACTGAGACTCTAAAACAGACAGAGGCATATATATGTGTGTGTGTGTGTGTGTGTGTGTGTGTTTATAGATATATATATACACACACACAAACACACACACACACACACACACACACACACACACACACATATATATATATGGATATATA
>JBBJLS010000036.1:4016972-4034824 GCA_037577275.1 Bryconaethiops microstoma
ACACCACACACACACACACACACACATACACACACACACACACACACACACACACACACACACATACACACAGAGGGTTTTTTCCATGCGCTTGCAGAAAGATAGTAAGGAAGTTCTGAATGCCATCTGTTGTCTTATTTGTTCCCTCTGATTCCGCTGCCTCCACTTCAGGTTCTGCAGTGCCTGTGAGTTTTAAGACCTTTCTCAGATTCACTTATAGTATAAACATATGCAAAGATTTAGGATTGATATGGATACTGAGGCTGGAAGCCAGCAAAAAGATACATAACTTTTGAACTTTTTGATGCGCAAACTTGGGGATTATTGTCAGGTATTATTTCTTGTTTTAAGATGTGTTTAACTACCAATATGCATGTTTGTTTGATTATACATGTTTTATTATAATTTAGAATTTTCATGCATGTCAATAACATTATAGTTAACACATCTTAAACCTAAAAACAGTCCTTAGAAACTTCATGCATCCATCACCCGTAGTTTAAACGTTAATTTTAGAAATAATTTTAAGGCCCATTTTAAAGCCAGCATCCACTTTTTCGTATCTCAGAAATGTATATATAGTGTATATGGATAAACAATTCATGTATACATCATAAGGTTCATCCGCTTTTAACATCCACTCTGTAATACCTCCAAATCTTGGGAACGAATGAGGGTGCAAGTCTAAAATTTTGCATGCTAACTGTTTGGTGTTGGGTGATTTTGTAAGGAAAGTGCAAAAAAACTGAAGAGAGTTGAATTAAATTCCAGCATCAATCATTTGTTTAAAAGTTAAGAAGTTTAACACTTTAGGATCAATTTTGAACACTTTAGGACTTTTTTATACCTCTGTATCTCAGAAACAAATAAAACTTTGCATGCTGACTATTGGGCAGTTTTTCAGACAGTCAGTGAGGAGGCTTTGGGCGATTTAGGGAAGAACCCTCCCTGTCTGACCTCGTGGTTAACGCGCTGTGCTGAGAGAATCTGAGCCATTGGTTCAATTCATACTCTGAGCAGATTATTTGGGGCAGCTGGTGTCCTGGTGGTTAGGGAGTTGCCCCTGTGATCAGAAGGTCATGGGTTCAAATCCCAGGACTGCCAGTGGCACCAATGAGGTACCCTTGAGCACTGTCCCCACACACTGCTCCCTGGGCGCTGTGTCGCTGGCTGTCCTCTGCTTCAATGGGTTAAATGCCGAGAAGAATTTCACACTTTGCACTTTAAATATTTAACCATTCTGTTTCTCTCCGGCTCTCTCAGGATGTCCGTGTTTTCTGACCAAGCGCCAGCCGGTGCCCACTAACCCCAGTCCCTCTGAGAACAGCAGCGCCAACGGCAGCATGGGCAGCACCAAGAGCACACCCACCAGCAGCATGGCCTGAACTGAGCCGCCACGACCGTCCATCCCTCCATCCATCCGTCTGACCATTCCAGAGAGAGAGAGAGTGAGAGTAAGAGCCAACCACTCACACCCTCCTCTCTCTCTCTCTACCAAAACACTGTAGCAGCCCATGGGTGGGTTTTATCGGGGGGGTGGGGTGGGGGGGGGCACAGGGGTTAACCTGAACCAGGACTTTTAACTCCCACCTCTCCAGCCACCCAGCAACAGGAAGTCAGCAGGAAAAAAAAGAATAAAGGAAACCTTGGCTCCCCAAGACAGGAAAAACAAAGCATATCCCCCAAGAACTAACAGGAAATTCGTCGCATACTTTTCGACAGATTGCGCCTCTCGGATGGAGGCACAATAAGATTCCACGAAAAAAGAAAAAGACTTCGAGGTCGACTCGGGGGAGCCTTAAAAAGACAAACTGTTTCACCCCTTCTGTCAGCACCAATTACAGCACAAAAAAAGAGCCAACATGTCGGAGGTCGCACATGCAGGGGGCAGCCTGCTCCGTTCTATGAATCAACCCAAAAATTCCCAGTTCACTTCATCCCTGTCTGGTTTTGATGGAAAAGAAAAAAAAGAAAACAACAACAACAAAAAAAACAGGCTGACTCCGACTCTTAAGGAAAACTTTGGGAAAAGGCTACCTCTTAAGTTATGTCGATTGTTTTGTGTCTGAGCTGATCTAGTGGATTCAAACCAAAGTAGCTTTGATTAGTTGTTCATTTCTGTCTTCTGTGAATTGCATCATATTTTGCTACAGGAAAAAATGTGCCACTGTTGTGCTACTGGAAATAACTAAAGTTTGACTTTAAAACCTGATTAAAGGGTCCAGAGTTTTTAGCCCCCATTTTTATCCGCCTCATCACTCGAAGATTTGAAGAACTGAGCACTTATAGCTAAATCAATTTAAGCTCCCTAAGGTTTTCTAGTATTTATGACAGGTGGGTAGTGTAGTGTATAACACACTCCCATGTTAACCTGATGACCACACAGTTGCTGGTTCAAACCCGCACTTTCTACCATTGTGTTCCTGAGCAAGACACTTAACCCTCAGTTGCTCCATGGGGACTCTCCCTCCAAATAATGACTGTCATAAAACTGTAACAAATCAGTGGCTTATGTCTCATTCATGCTGAATACACTTTTCTTCCCAGCTAGTTTTGTCTCTACCATTTTTTAACTTGCCCAGATTTGTCCCCACCACTTTTTGTCCTTACCCATTTTGTCATCCCCACCGCTTTTCATCTTGGCCCATTTATCCTTACCACTTTTTATCCCAGTTTATTTTACCTCCATCACTTTCCATTCTGGCTTATATCATCATTACCCCTTTTTGACCTGGCCCATTTTGTTTCCACCACTTTTCTTCCTGGTCGATTTCGTCCCCACCAATTTTTATCCTGGCCTATTTTGTCATCACCACTTTTTTTTGTCATGTACCAGTCCATTTAATCTCTATCACTTTTCGTCTTGGCCAACTTTGTCCTCGTCACTTTTTGTCTAAACCCATGTCCCCACCAAATCCACCTATGTTGGTCATTTATTACCATAGGACTTTGCTATTATGAAAAAGATAGTTATTAAAGGAATTGAACAGATTAACAACTTAATTTAAAATCCTTCTGAGAATTCATGAAAGATTTCAATAGAAATGCATCAATTGCATTCGGCAACTGCCCAGTGCTTTCTATAACAAGTGTATTTTGTCTCCTACATTACAATCTACTATTGTTGTAACTGTCCATACAAGAGATACTGCAAAGAAAAATGAGATTGAAAAATGCTGGGCTATTTCTTTTTAGATTTTTAGCACCAAAAATCTAAGTTTAATAAACCAAAATATAATTTTTGAACATTTAGTTTTCATTGGAATCGAGAACAATCCTCCCAGTTGTTAAAGTGTTCTGGTTGTTGTTATACTGTTGATTTGTTTAGTCATAGCCTTCCTGGTCATGTTTGTTTGAATAAAAACGTGTTTGTAAGCCGGACTTCGCAATGTAAATGATATAGAGGTTCCTAATTGTGGTTGTACCGCATCAGTGAACCTGATATAAACTGTGTATTAATGTAAAAAAAGTGTTGTTTTTTTTCATTGGACCTTTCTTTGTAACCTTTAAGACCTTTTGCTCTCTAAAAAAAGGCTATAAAGCACCAGCATTAGCCAAATATTTGAAAATAGACTGATTTTTTGTCACTGTTTTGAGAAAATCCCAGAAATTTTAACTTTACAGAAAGATTTTCACCAATTTACCATTAATTTAAGCTAAAGCTAAACTTTTTATGGAATTTCAAATGTTTGTATCTGTCTGTTTCTCAAGACACAGAGAGACAATGTAAATGGCAGCTTTTTCCAAAATGCAAAAAAAGTCAAAAATTTCTAAATTAAAAGATTTTCTTAAGACAGAGGCAACAGAAAGAACATGTGTTTGAGCTTATTTTTTTCCTTTATATTAATATTATGTATATTAAGAGACTCAGCCCATTAAGGCCAGTAACCCAAAGCCAGTCTTTAATTCTGAAGCAGTTAAGAATCACTTTTATGTGAATTTACTGATATGTTTGAAGAACATGTTCTGTATGATGTGTGCTTGTGTGTGTATCACATTGTGGATGAAAACAAGGGTCATCAGCGAGGAAGATGCCACTTGAGCATTTGTGCAATACTCTTAATTGTTTCTCTTCATTGTGTTCGCAGGATTTGATGGATTTTTTCATTTTATGTCAATTGTTTTATATCAGTGCCAGTTTTTGTATTGTGTATTCTGTTTCTTTGGAGCATTCCAAGTAAAATCACCAGTGTTAAATTGATGCCTATACAGTTCTGAATAAAGACAATTTTTACTCCGAAGGCATGACGTTCACTGTCGGGGTTTATTTAACACTAGTGACTTTACTCCTCAGACTCTTCATGTATCAGAAACATATCTATCCTGTGTGTTTGGATTAGAATACTAATGTCTCTAAAGCTTTCGTTCCAAATAAAGGAGCGAAAACTGAGCTCTGTCATTTCAGCACTTTCTTGATTTTATAAAAAGCTATGGTAAATAAAGTTCTAGAGGACATTCTGACATTAAGTTCCACTGGATAAGGTTGCTTTCATATATGACTTTATGGTGGACACATGAACATCACAATACATTTTTAAATCAGTTATTATTAATTATTAATTATTAGTAATTTATGAGTACCCTCACAATCATTTATCTATTATATATTATATTACCCTTATAATCTGATCAATTGAATACCTATTATTATTATTATTATTATTATTATTATTATTATTATTAGTAGTAGTAGTAGTAGTAGTAGTAGTAATAGTAGTACTACGACTATTAGGTAGGTCTCCAGGATCAGGGTTGGTGACCACTATTATTATGTACTATATGTAAAAAAGTATTGGGATGCCTGAGCATTTCACAAACAGGGACTTTAATGACATTGCATTCAAATCCATAGAATTTAATATGGAGTTGTTCCCCCCCACTGCATCCATAACAGCTTCTACTATTCCTGGTAGGCTTTCCTCAAGATTTTGTTTTTTTTTGTGGGAATTTGTGGCCATTCATTCTGTAGAGCATTTATGAGGTCAGGCACTGATGTGAAGGTCTGGCTCGCAATCTCTGTTCCATTTCATCTCTGTGTTGGATGGGTTTGAGGTCAGGTCTCTGTGCGGGCCAGTCAAGTTCTTCCACACTGAACTCCTCCAGCCATGTCTTTATGGAGCTTGCTTTGTGCTGGAATGCTGGAATAGAAAAGGTTCTTCCCCAAACTGTGTCCACAAAGTTGGAAGCATGGCGTTGTCCAAAATGTCTTTGTATGCTGAAGCATTAAGATTTCCCCTCACTGGGTGTAAGGGGCCTAGCCCAAACCCTGAAAAAAAGTGTGCCCCATTACTTTTGTCCATATAGTGTAAGTAGTGCTCATTACACAGGAAGCATCTTGGTCTGTTCATCTCCACAAACCTGTTTCAGTTTGTGTAAAGTTTGGGATGTCTTTCTTGAACAGCTTGCTTCAGATTGTATCACACCATTTCCATTTGGATTCTAAAACTTCTTCTCTTTTCTTCTCTTTGAACTTATTGTCTTGGATCACTGCGGTATGGTTGTGTGTTCAGACCTCCTGGGTTTTAGTTTTAGAAATAGTCCAGCAAAATGTAAGGGTGCCTAACGATTGTACTTGAGCTTTGTTAACCATATTGAGGAAGGATCACACAGTTTTCAGCTGCTACACAGCATTTATTGCTTTCTTCACAGCACTGGGAACCACATCAGTTGCCAGAAAAAGCTCACCTCTCTTTGTCACATGAACATAAGCTCACAAATCCCGCATCTTTCACAGCAACAAATAGTCAACCAATCAGCACATAGGCTGGAGCATCAAAATTATTTCTGTCAGAAATGTAAAATGTCCATCTCACAGGGGAAAGTTCCACAGAGAGAGGTACATCACAATAAAAGCAAAGCAAACAGCTTACAGTAAAGTAAAGTACAGCACAGCACACAGTGTGAACAATGTGAAATTTCTTTCTCTGCATTTTACCCATTCACCAAGTGAAGCAGGGGGCTGCCACCAATGAGGGGTGCCAGTGGAGCAGTGTGTGGGGTACTTTTTGCTCAAGGGTACCTCAGTGGTGTCACTAGCAGTGTTGGGATTCAAAACAGGTGTGTCTCATTACTTTTGTACACGTTGTGTGTGATTTATGTCTGAGAAGAGCACATAACTTAACACTACCCCCCATTCCCCCAAAACACCCGAAAAAAACAGGTGTGTCCAAATACTTTTGTCCACGTTGTGTGTGATTATGAAACACCTACTATGGTGCCCCGGCCTCGTGACGTCACAGCCCGGGGTTTCCATCTACAGGTTCCGAGAGAGAGTGTGAGTCTCGGCTCCACGGCGTCATGGCGGAGGCCGGCAGCTGTTGTTGTTATAGGACCTGCGGCTGAAATGCCTGCTACCTTTTCTCTTTGTTTCTGCCCTCGGAATACAAAGAAGCACTTCGGTTTTTGGCGGGAGACGTTTTTGAGCCGGGACACGGGAGCCAGGAGGAGAAGAGGCTCGCAGAAACGAGGCTTAGCATAAAATAAAAAAAAGTTGGGACTGTTTTCCACAGGGGGCTCGGAGCTAGTTGCTAACGTTAGCCGAGCCGCCTGAAATAAGAAAGGAGGGACGCGGGACCCTGGCGCCACGCCGGAGCCAGGTAACAGCACGAAACCAGTGGGATTTTACCCTTAGCAGCAGCCGGAGTTCTTCTCGTCCAAGTTCGGCCGCCTTAGAGGTTTACTGGCCTCATTATTTCGGAAAGAAGCGAAGAAAACAACTGCTAAGCGACGCGGATCCCGGCCAAAGCCAGTTACGATCCAGGAATTAGCATCCCGACGTGAACTCTGGGAGGTCATCAACCTCCCAGACGCAGAAATGAGGAAAACGGGCTCTATAAACTTTCCCCATGTGTTATAAATTCAGCTAGAATAAGCGAACCTGAAGGAAAGCCTGCTAACTTCTCCTAACCGAGCTCCTGGGGGGGTTTAAGTCGGACAGTTAGCCTTAGCACGACGGCTAAATCAATGTAGATTATAAACTAGCCTCGTAAAAACGAAACGTGTAGCACACTCAGAGCAAGCGTGGTCCTTTCGAATAGTAATTTGCATACCATTTTCCGCACTCAGTTTTTAATATTCGCTCCTTGTTTTGCATAAATTTGGGGGTAAAAACGTCGTGTTAGCCAAAACAGCTAACACGCTGCTCTTAGTGCTAGGACGAGAAACAGTTAGCCTAGCGTGCTAAACGGCTAACTTAGCTCCCCTGGAGAAGCTGCTCTTCACAACCGTATTTGAAATGTGCCGCGGAAATGTTCATCTAGATGTTTTGGAGGGTCACTTCCACTTTTCCTAAACGCAGAGCCCCTTTTATTTTGTATTTAAAGTCTGTGTTATTAGCTAGCCTTAGCTAACTAGAGTGAGGTTCGTCTTTTTTGCTCGAAGGGTCTCATCACGCGGGTCCCCGATTCAGCGTGGCCGGTGTGGAAGAGGCTTTGCCCGGGTCATTGTCCAGGAGAGGCCGCCTGCACTCGAGCCCTACACGGCTCAGGCCTCTCACCAGGCCCAGGCTGCATCCAGAGAACACCTTACACACATCAAAATTGATATATTTGCTTCTAATTTCGTTATACTAAGACTAATGATGACTTGACTTGACTAATGATGTGTGAAGCAAAACTTGCATTTTGCATCCAGAGAACAGTTTACACACATTTCCCACTTGTGGGACAAATAAAGGGTTGTCTTATATGTTGCATCCAGAGAACTGTTTACACACACCATTTTTGTCGTATTTGTTTTTAATTTCTTTAGAGAAAGACTAATGTACAGTGAAGAGAAATCTTAGTATTTCTATCTAGAGAACACTTTACTCACGTCCTGTTTGTCCTATTTGCTTATGATTTTGTTATAGACAAACCATTGTACAGTGAAGTAAATGCTTACTTTACATCCAGAGAACATTGGACACACAGCATATTCATACTATTTGCTTTTAATTTTGTTACAATAAGACTAATGTACAGTGAAGCAAAATATTAATATTTTGTATTCAGAGAACACTTTAAACACGTCATATTTGTCGTATTCGGTTGTATTTTTATGGTATGACTAATGTGCAGTGAAGCAAGTAAGATAAGATAATCCATTATTAATCCCACAAGTGGGAAATTTGTATTGTTACAACAAAGTGGACAGAACAAAAGAAGAAAATAAGAGCAGCATAACCAATAGAAATAAAAGCAAGTGCATTTTTAAATCGTCAACTACTTGAATTTTCTCTACATGAGTTCCTCTGAGACTTCATTCATTTAGAGAAGCTGCTTTGCCCAGTGGGACACGCTTTCTCAGACTACTGGATAGCACATTGAGAAGTGACAAAACAATACTTACTCTCTTACCTGATTGTGTGTACTTTAGGCTGGAGATTAGGCCTTATTTCAACAGGGATGTTGCATCAATTTTCTGTCAGTTTTTAATTGGTTAGATGTACGTAAAGTCGTTCAGTGTGGTTTTATATAAATGCCGTATTGCTGAGATACCGACTCGTGTTTCCTTACAGCAGGAATGATGAGAATTAGCAATTACGATATAACACAAATAACGAAATTTTATGTGCTATTTAAAGTGTGATCTTAGTTTTTATATGTAATGTTGATGTGGGAAATAGTGATAAAGCAGCTGTTTCTAATGATAATTTCACTACAGCTAGTACTCCTTTGGGTAATCTCCTTTGATGTGAGTTAAATTAACAGGAGGGTTACATTCATGTATTTTTTGGGGAGAGATCTGATCAAAATGTTAACCGTCTCATTTTGATTTCCTCAGTTGAACTTCACTGGCCAAGGCTGGAGGTTTGGGTTATTTGAGGACGCAATTGAGCACAACAGCAAACATTGTTTTGGAGGCCACAGACATGGATGGCCGCAGTGAAGATGAAAATGTGAGCAACAGCAGCGGAGATTCCAGGTAATGACATCATTTGGTTGGTGTTATAAAACATCAGTATTGCAGATTAATGAACACTTCACAATATGCAAAGTGGTGCTGTGGTTTTGAATGTTTGGAGAGAGTGTAATCTCCATTTTGTGCAAATTTGAAATGTTTAGTCCGGAGGCACTCCCAGGGCCTCACAAGGTAAAAGTACAGCTTTGTAGTACAGATGAGTGCTCTTCAGTTGTAGGTCAGGAATGGTCCCTTAGCTGTGCCTTGTACTATCTGGTGGACATTTTAAAATAATGATTACCAACCAGGATGGATTTTTGATATGTAGTGTGGCTTGTCCTTTAATCAAAAACCAAGTATAACTTTAAGGTTGGGCAATATTGTGAAATTTTGTTATAAATTGCCACAGTTCTGTCTTCTACGTAGCATGGATCTCTTTGGTGCTTAAAGAACGCTAAATGATTTCATGCATCAGAAAAGAGCATAATTGGATTAAATAATTGGATTTAATGTAGAACAGTACATGATGTTTTTCATGGACCTTTTTTTGGCCTGTTTTGTAAATTTGTCTTGTCCATCTTAAACTTCATAAAGTATAAACATTGTGATTCACATTATGTATTGTCAGTGTTTTTTAGTCAGTACAATAAGCATTGTTTTGGTTATTTTGAAGGCACAGTACTGATTTTAAATGTAGACCTACAGACTTCAACCTGCATATTATTCTTTTGTGCCTTAAGTGTTTTATGATCGTCAACCCTGTAGTCAGGTGTTCAAGATCAGCTGCAGTAACAATCTCTAAACCTGTTTTATTGGATGGCTGAAGTGAAAGTGTAACTGAATTTCAAAACTGGTCAAAGATACAGCCCTGTTTGCCTCTAACACCCAACATGTGTGTGTGTGTTTGTAGTAACTCTGATGATGAGTCTGGGTCTGGATCGGGTTCTGGTTCCGGCTCCAGCTCCAGCAGCAGTAGCTCCAGCAGCAGCCAATCAGGGAGCAGCGACTCAGGAAGTGGCTCGGACTCGGGCAGCCAGTCTGACTCTGACTCTGAGAAATCCAAGGGGAAGAATGACCAGGACAACAATCCTGCCAAGATTGATACATCAGTAAGGCTTTACATGTTAGATTATCACATTCAGGGATTCAGGGTTTTTTGTTGATACCCAAAGAAAAGATCCAGCGAGAATTATTAATGTTGCTAACATTAACAGGCTGACAGCGTAGTGGTTAGGGAGTTTGACCTGCGATCAGGAAGTAGTGGGTTCGAATCCCAAGACTGCTAAGCACCTCTGAAGTACACTTGGTACCGTCCCCACACACTGCTCTCCGGGCGCTGTGTTCCTGGCTGCCCGCTGCTTCACTTGGTGAATGGGTTAAATGCAGAGAGAATTTCATGCTGTTCACACTGTGGTGTGTTCACGTATGATAGAATGGTCTCTGTCACTTTTCACGTTCTATGGTCGAATGATAACTGTCCATCCTTTATGTAACTGACAGTATTCTGATTTATTGCTGCTGGCTTCTATTACTTGGAATTTTACACTTAAGCCCCTTCACGCATGCACTTTTATGTGGGAATTTAAACATTATGAAATGACTGGCATAAGAACTTGTATTTGAAATTGCACAAAATAACTAGGATGGCTCAATGTGTAGATTACAATACTAACAGCAAGGTCAAGTAATAAAATGGCTACTATTTGTACATGACCTTTTGGTCTTTGAGTGGAAAACATTGCTTAATTTGTCAATTTTGTGTAGTTGTAGTTATGTAGCATTGGAGATAAGCATTGAACACAGCTCTTTTGAGCATATGTAGGTTCTACTGCACAAAAGCTGAACATTTCACAAGCACAAATAACAGGACCTTTATCTAAGTCCCAGTAAAATATCATTAAAGATCTGTTAGCACAGCAAAAACCACAAGACCAGCTGCAAAAGTGTTAGTAATTTACTGGGTTCTGAGTGTAAAAAGGGCTCTAATAAGGAGAAGGCATATGGATGTTGGGCTCTGGATCAGAATTAGTCTATGTATAAAGTAGTGATTAGCCGATCCATGTTTTTCCAGTTCCCATCCGATTCCGATACACTACTGTCGATACCGATACAGATTCCAATGTTTCTACTTTAATATTAGCATTATTTTTGTTGAAATTGTGCTGTTTGTTAGTAAGGTTACATCACAGAATGAATAAACTACTAAGCACTTATTAGAAGAGCAAAAAATGTACACAACTACATTGAATTTAAAGGCATTCCAAAGGAATTTATTTGTCATACTTCACAAAAAGTTATTTTGTTAATTTCAAAAACACAACAATCTTGGGTCATGTAAGTAGTTCAAGTATTACTAATAATACTTGAACTACTAATAAATGTTAAATAACGTGACACGACATGGGCAATCTAACCACTTCTGTATTTAAGGTGGACCGGCCAAGTTACGAGATGCCCAACTTTAGCCTCGTCGTGTTTTGGGGGTGTCTTTTCCCTGTTTACTAGCATAAACTCCTGGTACTATTTGTCGTGAAATCTCTGCAGGCACTTGATTAAATATGTTGTATTGTACGACGCGACCGTACTTCCGCCCCTCGGCACACTGACTTTGCACACATTGCAAGTAGCCGTCTTGCTTTTCAGCATTTCCAAACTAAAGTATCTCCAAACGAGTGAAATTTTGTTCAAAACAACGGCTAATGTTATTCGCTCGCTCAGATTGAAGTTGCCGCAGGTTAATGGTGTGACGCATCTCGTGTTCCACAGTGTCAAGTTTAAGGTCCAGCGCAAGCTGCGAACTGGAATATATAGATCGGGCCTGTCCGACCGATATCCGATGACTTACGGCTATATCGGGCCCGATACCGATATCATGTCGGATATCTCTAATAAAATACCTTCTTAATGCTGATAATACTGTGATGTGTCTGCAGTTTTGGAACTCAAACCCCAGTATCCTGGCAGTGCAGAGGTCAGCGATGCTCAGGAAACAGCATCTCCAGCAGCAGCAGCAGCAACAGCAGCAGAGCTCTTCAAACAGTGACTCAGACGAGGTATTACATTTTCAAACCTGATTTTGAAAGTGCTTGTTTTGATCCGTTTCGCTTATTACTATATTGATCTTGGATCTGCACTGTATGTCTTAAATGCCACACCAAATCTGTGCAGGAATGGTGTTCATGGTTCTTCTATAATGAGACCTGCTTGAAGATTTGTCAAGTTAATTGACATTAAAAGTGATGATGCCAAAAGACTGGCCTTAAGTGATTGTGTGTGCATGATTTTGTGCTTTGTTCTCTAAGGAGTCCTCTAGCAGTGATGACTCGGATGATGACTCGTCAAGGAAGAAAAAGAGTAAAGGGTGAGTCCTGTCATTAAGTATAAAGGCAAGATATGCTGGTTCTTGATATCAAGGTAATTATTTCGTGTCATCGCTCATTTTTAATGTTTTTTTTTTTTTTTTTGTGATACAGGTCTTCAGACTCTGATTCGGGGTCTGGTTCAGGTTCAGGGAGTGACACTTCTGATTCTTCAGCTGAGGAAGAGAACAGTGAAGAGTCCGTTTCAGATTATGAGCCCAGCCACAAAGTTAAAAGCAGAAAACCACCTAACAAGTAAGAAAATGTCTGTTCTTCTAAGTTAAGGTATATTAACTATCTTCCATGGGGGATTTTGTGGTGCCTGAGAGCCTTTTCACTTGTCTTAGCAATTTGTTGTTTAATGTCTTACCAAGTGAAGTGCTGCAGTTTCAAGTCTGTCACTCTCTCTAATTTTCTTTCCTTACCCTTCAGGAACAATGCCAGGAATGGGAAAAAGAGCAAGGCTCCAAAAAAGAAGCCCTCAGGCTCTTCATCAGAAGATGAGGACGACTATAAGAAGGCTCTGGCAGGTCCTCGACGGCAGGCCACAGTCAACGTGAGCTACAAAGAAGATGAAGAGCTGAAGACGGACTCGGATGATCTGGTGGAGGTGTGTGGGGAGGATGTGCCACCACCTGAGGAGGATGAGTTTGAGACGCTGGAGAAAGTGATGGCCATGAGAATAGGACGGAAAGGAGGTAAATGCATTTAATTGAATTCAATGCAGTTATTCATTTGGATGTATTTAGAGCTAAAACATTTATTCAACATGATCAATAATGCGAACAATTAAGTCAATTAATTAAGGTTTTCAGAGTGCCATCAAACCTAGAGCGAATTTATGACCAATGTAAAAACCAAAAGATGGGAGTTGTTCACCTATATAGTCATCTCTGTGTACACCTAAGAAAAGGAAAAATAACAATAATGGCTCAAAAAGATGTCAGGGACCGCAGAGTTTTCAGCATATGCCAGTTTAACTTTACTTTCTATACAAAGACAAACTTAAATTCAAGATCATCTTAAAACATTGCCATACTAGACACTTACTTTCTCATGTGTCTCAGTTTTTGCTTGAGAAAGCTCTATTGGTTTGCAATGTACTGACTGCTCATTCCTGCACTAATATGTTCTATTTTTGTGCGCAGCCACTGGGGCAACTACCACTGTCTATGCTGTTGAAGCTGATGGGGACCCCAATGCCAACTTTAACCCACACAAGCAACCGGGAGATGTGCAGTACCTGATCAAATGGAAAGGATGGTCACACATTCACAACACGTGGGAGACAGAGGAGACGCTAAAGCTGCAGAATGTCAGGGGCATGAAGAAACTGGACAATTTCAAAAAGAAAGAGCAGGAAAAGAAGAGGTGGTAAGACTACAGTCTGACTGTTTTCATAGGCTCTAGCAGGGGTGCCCAAGTCTGGTCCTTGAGGCCAGAGCACAGTTTGGTGATTTCCCTGCTCAAACATCTGGTTGAACTCACCTGTTAGTTGCCACATTAAGAGAGTGCTCGAAAAAATTTATTTTATTTACTTTCAATTCCAATGGGAAAAGGTGATGTTTGAATGAATACAATTCATAAATAGATGCCCTTTGAGCAGTGCTGTTCTAAAATTAAGCACTTGTACATTTGGCATAGCTTATATTGAGTATTATGTTTTGTTCTGGTCTGCTAATTTTAATAAGAACCTCTGATATAGGATGTTCCTCCAGATTTTTCACTTTTTAGCTAATAAATCCTACGCGTGACACATGTACATAAACATACCTCAAAAAGCTAAAGAGAAACAATCATGTGATGTGGATGATTGCATGAAAGTGATTCAGTAATGATTCACAAATTTGCAGTGGCCAAGAATGTGATGCTGGAACTTTTTTTCTGGGGCCTTTCCAATGGAACACAAAAGGGCGAGTGCCTGAAGAAAACAAGCAAATTACCCCACTCATTTATGAGTTTGCATGTTAGGTTAATATTACCCCAACAGTCAGTGCACAGGTGTATTGGTTTAAATAGCCTAAAGAACGTTGGGAGCGAAAGAAAGTGGCGCAGTTGGAAACTGTTACTTTTTCATTGCTGCACTGCTAGGGAAACAAAACAGTTCATTTTAGCGAGTGGTGACATGTCATAAACAGTGTGGATTATATTCTCAAATAATTTCATATACAGTAATATTAATATACCTGCTGTTTAGTTTGAGGTAGTCTGATTCTGACTGTGTATGATTCTGTACATCAGCAGGATCAAACAGGACAAAGAAAGTCCAAACTACGGGCTAAATAATCCCAAAATCTCTGCATTACGAAGAAACATGCTTGTGTTTTGCCTTTAGCAGTTAGCTTTAGCATTTAGTCCGATAGAGTGGATACATTAGCAAAAAATATTTTAGCCAAGTAATAACTTTATTTATACAGCAGATATGGATCAGAGTGCAGCTCAGAGTACTTCACATGGACCCGATTCCAATATAGAACACAGCAAACCATACAAAGAAAGAAAGAAAGAAATACTTCTACCATGTGTAAACATTCTAACACACACTCCCTGGTTCAGCTCCTATCTCCTCGTATGTGTGCGATGCCATCGTTAAATCACCACTAGCGGTATTTTTTTACATGTTTAAAAAAAAAAAAAAGTATATATCTTTATTTGTACGGGACACAGGAACTCCAGACAAGGTTCTGGATGACGTCTGAAGCCTTGTGATTCACAAAAACCGGCGGAACGTCCATGAAAGTGGTTGTTTTGCTGTGCGATGACCTTTTTATGAAAGATCCATGCTACTGGAGTTCTAATACCGTCCTATACCATGAAACTGGTATAATTTTGAAAAATACAGTGAAATTTTGGTCATTCTGCCCAGCTCTATCAATACCGTTAACACAAAAATTCAACATCACACCAGTTGTATTGTGCATAATAAACTGCCCAGCACTATTAAAGTCACAGTAGACAGTTCTGTAAAGCAACTCAGTTTTATCCATTATGCTTGCAGGCTCAAAGCTGCTTCACCTGAGGATGTGGAATATTTCAACTGCCAGCAGGAGCTCATGGATGACTTGCATTCACAGTATCAGCTTGTGGAGAGAATTATTGGTAAAGCAACACTATTATCCAACTCACTGGTGATGTTTGCATGCTATTTGTTTACAGTCTTTGTGATGTGTATTTATGCATACGTTGCCATAAATTTTGCCAGGTCATTCAAATCAGAAGTCTGCAGCAGGCTACCCAGACTACTTGTGTAAATGGCAAGGGCTTCCCTACTCAGAATGCAGCTGGGAAGATGGGGCACTTATTGCTAGAAAGTTCCAGAAGTGCATAGATGACTACATGAGCCGGAATCAGTCCAAAACAATCCCCTTTAGAGACTGCAAGGTAACAGGATGCATGCTCTTAAAGCAGCCCTGAAGAAACTTCAATAAATCCATGTACATTGTTGTTTCACTTAATGGTTTCGTGCAGTAAAGGAATGCATACACTTGTTCAGGTTCTAAAGCAGAGGCCGCGATTTATGCCCATGAAGAAACAGCCTAATTATATTGGTGGAGATGGACTTGAGCTTAGGGACTACCAGCTGGACAGCTTAAACTGGATGGCCCATTCCTGGTGCAAGTATGTTGTCACATTCCTTTAAGATCTTACTTATTAAGAGTGCTCTATACGGAGTTCCTCTGTTCCGAATGTTTCCTAATATGTACTGTAATTATTAATTCATTTATACAGCCTGAACTGCTGTGCTCTCATCCTGTAGATGAAATTAGTGGTTTGGATGAACCTGTCCTCTTTACAACACTCTTTCTAGGGGAAACAGTTGTATTCTAGCTGATGAGATGGGCCTGGGGAAGACCATTCAGACTATCTCTTTCCTGAACTACTTGTTCCACGAGCACCAACTCTATGGACCTTTCCTGCTGGTGGTGCCCTTGTCTACTCTCACCTCCTGGCAGAGGGAAATCCTACTTTGGGCCCCACAGATGAATGTAGTGGTCTACCTGGGAGACATCAGCAGTAGGACCATGGTATGAAAATGCAGGCGTTTCTCATTGTGTGATCAGTGAAGTGTAGATGTTGGTCAGTTACATGGATTAACATTTTATTATTTATGATTTTTATTTTTATTGTATTACATTAACTTGTATGCCTAGGGGGGCTTAAAATGAGTGGTCATAATCGGTCCTTCTATTAAAATTTATTTATTTTTTATTTTTTAAATCACTTTGGCAACAGTTAAGACTTCACAGCCATATTGTTGTCTTAACAAAAATGCCTGTCCATTCATTTAGCGGTACTAGTTGTTTTATCTTACTGCTATATATCATGTTCAGAAATTTATGCTGAATACATTTTGTTTAAATTTAGATCAGAACACATGAGTGGATGCATCAGCAGACCAAGCGACTAAAGCTCAACATTCTTCTCACTACATATGAAATTCTCCTGAAAGACAAGGTACGGTACTGGTCAGTTCACATATTGCTACCTTTCATTTGACAGTGTTGATTTTCAGTTTTGTGTCTTGAGTTTTCATTTCTGCTTGGTCTGAAAGAAATAGAAAAGATAGAAACGAAGTGATATCAGAAGGGAAGCAGTTAGGCAGTTCCTTGTATTAGCTTGTCATTAAACTGTTTTTTCACTAAGTTGTTAATTGATTCCTGCATTTCTCACATACAGTAATATAAACTTGTTTTGTAGAAGCTAAATGTCTTAAGTGGCTGCCACATGTCTTTCTGTTCAGTCGTTTCTGGGAAATGTGAGCTGGGCTTTCATTGGTGTGGACGAGGCACACAGGCTGAAGAATGATGATTCACTTCTGTACAAGACCATGATTGAGTTCAGGTCCAACCACAGGCTTCTCATCACAGGAACACCTCTTCAGAACTCACTCAAAGAGTTGTGGTCTCTCCTCCACTTCATCATGCCTGAGAAGTATGAGCCATCCTCATTACAGCTGCTATTTTGTTCTTTCACCAATATTTTTAAAGTGATGTAGCTTACTGAATGTATTTCTGAAAGTTTTTCTAGTTGTTTTATCATGTTTTTTAGAGTGATGATAAAGCAATTTTAGGAGCTGTACTCATTGTGTTTTTTACTCTGGGGTATTTGTTCTCAGATTTCACTCATGGGAGCTGTTTGAGGAGGAGCATGGTAAAGGCAGAGACTCAGGCTACACCAGTCTGCACAAGGAGCTGGAGCCGTTCCTGCTGCGAAGGGTCAAGAAAGATGTGGAGAAGTCACTGCCTGCTAAGGTTGAACAGATTCTCAGGGTGGAGATGAGTGCCATGCAGAAACAGTATTATAAGTAAGGAAGCATGATCACTACTGTGTGTTTCAAAACTATATAAACTACTCACAAAAAGTAAGGGATGTTCGGCTTTCGGGTGAAATGTCAGGATGAACCTAAAATGCACTAAAACCTTTACAGGTGAACTTAATGTGACCTTTCCTAAACTTTTGATTGCACATGTCCAACTGTTCAATGTTTCAGTACTTTTTGCATGACTTTTTGCTGTTCTCTGACAAGGAGCTTAACGGCAAAATTCACAACAGGTGTTTGATCCATGAATCGACCAATACATTTCCTGGTTCAATCAGAATTAGTATTTAAAC
>JBBJLS010000036.1:4034924-4045256 GCA_037577275.1 Bryconaethiops microstoma
CACTCAACTCCAGGCACATTTAAGGGAGGTGAGAGGCACCCAAGTGTCACGTCAGACCATTCGAAACCGTTTACATCGGCGTGGACGACCTGCAAGGGTACCTGACCACACCACCAGGCACATGTGTCATCATCTTGCATGGGCCAGGGAGCATTTATGCTCGACAAGGTACCAGTGGGCCTCAGTGCTGTTGTCTGATGAAAGTCCATTCACACTGAGCAGAAATGATGGCCGGCAACGCTGTTGGAGACGTCAAGGAGAGCGCTGTACATCAGCTACTGTTGTCA
The DNA here is from genome assembly GCA_037577275.1 of Bryconaethiops microstoma. Taxonomy (NCBI): domain Eukaryota; kingdom Metazoa; phylum Chordata; class Actinopteri; order Characiformes; family Alestidae; genus Bryconaethiops; species Bryconaethiops microstoma. Next base: position 4,035,212 of record JBBJLS010000036.1, read on the forward strand.
CAGTTTAGTGGTGGTGTTAGTGTGGGCAGATGTGTCTCGTCAGTACAGAACTGCCCTACACTTTGTGAATGGTATAGTGACAAGCCCATACTACCTGAATAACCTCCTTAATCCAGCCATTGTGCCCCTGCATGAACAACACAGGCCACAGGTCTTCATGGACGACAACTCTCCAGCTCATCACGGTCGCATCATTAGGGAACAGTTGCTGGAGACCGGGGTACCTCGAATGGAGTGACCTGCACTTTCTCTAGACCTGAATCCCATAGAAAACCTATAGGATCAGCCAAGTCGCCATGTAGAGGCTCGTAACTCTGTACCCCAAGACCTCAATGACCTGAGGGCCGCCCTTCAAGAAGAGTAGGATGCCATGCCTCAGCAGCCAATAAGTCGACTTGTGAACAGCATGAGACGTCGTTGTCAAGCTGTAATTGATTCTCAAGCGAACGACACACGTCACTGAGACACTGACGTTTTTTTTAGTGGTATACTCACCACTGTTGGCTTTTGTTTCAATAAATTGTTTGAGATGAGGAAATCACCATTGGATGCTTCTACTTAAATGCCCTACTTTCATTATATCATTGTAATGTGAACTTTTGGCGTTTTCCATAAATTTAACCCGAAAGCGAAATGTCCCTAATTTTTTGTAAGCAGTGTATGTATTTAACTTATAATCTGTTCTTATAGGTGGATCCTGACAAGAAACTACAAGGCTTTGAGTAAAGGCACAAAAGGTAGCACATCTGGGTTTCTCAACATCATGATGGAGCTTAAGAAGTGCTGTAATCATTGCTACCTCATCAGACCACCCGAGGACAATGATTTCTACAACAAAGCGGAGGCCTTGCAGGTATGAATGTTATCCAGTCTTATTCAGAAAAATGGACATCAGCAGTGCTACTTTATTGATTTATTGATTTATTGATTGATTAATGTATTCATGATCCTCTGGGACTTCATGTTGGATTCAAGATTGTCTGTCTGTCACATGCATAGTTATACAAGTACAACATGCACTGAAATGTGTCCGGAACGTTCCTTTTTATGACGGTGCAAACATAAAATAAGTACAAGTGTAAATTTAAAAACAAATCTAAAATAAGAGTAAAACAACTTAAACAAGAACACAAGTTAAAGGTAAAATATGAAAGCTAAATTAGAGTATTTTGAAGTTTAAGTTAAGTGAAGCAACAATCTGGCAGATTTAACCTGGTTTAATTAGTTACTTTCTCACTTATCACTGAAGCTGAGGAGCTAAGTTTGGTAGTTAAATGATTGAATCTACACTTTCCGCAGCACTTGATACGAAGCAGTGGGAAGCTGGTTCTACTGGATAAGCTGCTGGTACGGCTGAAGGAACGTGGCCACCGCGTGCTCATCTTTTCCCAGATGGTCCGGATGCTGGACATCCTGGCTGAGTACCTGAAGAGCCGTCAGTTCCTCTTTCAGGTGATCTGGAACTTTTTTTCTCTAACTGCTGCATTTGATGTTTCAGCACCAAGTTTGCTCAGTGAAAGAGCTTTGAAGATTAAGATGGTAAAAGTGTGCTGTCTTTGCAGAGATTGGACGGTTCTATTAAGGGAGAGATGAGGAAGCAGGCGCTGGATCATTTCAATGCAGAAGGCTCTGAGGTAAGTGTGGAAATTTCCTGCTTTTGTTTGTGCTGTATATACAAAGGCCTTATTAAATAGACAGAGAACCTTATCATATGAACCTTTGGCCTTTCAGGATTTCTGTTTTCTTTTGTCCACGCGAGCGGGTGGTCTGGGTATTAACTTGGCCTCTGCAGACACCGTGGTCATCTTTGATTCTGATTGGAACCCCCAGAATGACCTGCAGGCTCAGGCTAGAGCTCACAGGATTGGGCAGAAAAGACAGGTAAACTATAAACTTGTTTATAGGTTTCCTTAATAAACTGTTAAACAAGATTGGTAGATAATTTCTTCCATCCTATAATTTTGCAGAATGCCAATTGTTCACTGCTCCTTGTTCATTATCAACATTTTTGAGTAAAGAGCTCCTTTAAATATGTCCCTATGATAATTTTTCAACCCTCTTTTAATACTGGTCCTTATATATTTTAGGTTAACATTTACCGACTGGTGACCAAGGGGTCTGTGGAGGAAGATATCATTGAGAGAGCCAAAAAGAAGATGGTGCTGGACCACCTGGTCATTCAGAGAATGGACACCACAGGAAAAACTGTGCTCCATACTGGTGCTGCCCCCTCCAGGTACCTATACAAAACATCACACCCACAGTTACCTGTTACGTTTCAGCTGTTTCTGACTTAGTGAAATGTAGTTACCTCTAGTGTTATCTTCTAGATTTTAATGGTAATGTATCTTTTGGTTTTATGAGTAGTTCAACCCCTTTCAACAAAGAGGAATTGTCTGCTATTCTGAAGTTTGGTGCTGAAGAACTCTTTAAGGAGCCAGAAGGAGAAGAACAGGAGCCTCAGGTGAGTTTTGATCCAGGAGCATCTGTCCAAAAATGTGCTTAGTTATATGTATATACACAGAAATTATGCCTGTGAATATCTGTTTACTTTGATTGAACAGGAGATGGATATTGATGAGATCCTCAAGAGAGCAGAAACCAGGGAAAATGATCCAGGCCCATCTACTGTAGGAGAAGAACTTCTCTCCCAGTTCAAGGTAAATTGTTGCCTCGTTTTCAGTTAGTATTTGTATTTGTTTTAAGAATCATTTTTATATTAATATTTGGTTTTGATTACTATTATTGGTATTATGAATGGAGACTGAGATAATGTGTGTTGCTGCTGTTAAGATGTAGTGGCTGCCCTCCACTAATTAGTTCCTCTTTACCACACCAGGTGGCAAACTTCTCTATGATGGAAGAGGAGGAGATTGACATGGACACAGATAGCAATCAGAGGAACTGGGACGACATCATCCCAGAAGAGCAGCGACGGAGGATGGAGGAAGAGGAAAGGCAAAAGGAGTTGGCAGAGATCTACTTGCTTCCCCGCATGAGGAACTGTGCCAAACAAGTGAGAGGGCAGCCGTATACTTCTGCTGTTTCATTTAATGTGGTATAAATCCAGTTAGCTTTCAAAAGTGATGGTGTTTAAGCAGAATTGCATTACATTTAAGGAAGGTGAGCCAACATTCAAAGCAGTTCTGATATTTTGTTAGAATTGACAGAAATCAATGTTTGAATTTGTTGCTTATTGACTTTTCTTCCAAATAGACATTTTACATGTCATAACTTTCACTATTGTAAATTGACATGTTGGACTACGACTAAGCCAACTATTTAGAATCAAATTTCATCAGTGTGTTACTGCAGGCCTTTTGACACTCTGAACTCTGTGAAGCTGAGTATTATATTTTGATTGTGATCATACTTTTAGATAAGCTTCAATGGTAATGAGGGCAGACGAAGTCGGAACAGAAGATATTCTGGCTCAGACAGTGACTCTGGATCAGACCGAAAGCGGCCTAAGAAGCGAGGCAGACCTCGAACTATTCCTCGAGAAAATATCAAGGGCTTCAGTGATGCTGAAATACGGAGGTAATTCCCCATTTTATGGTGGCAAAGCATAAATCTGCATACATAACTAATTTGTGGAACATTTTAAATATTAAACACTTCCTTGAAGTGACTTAGTTGAAATATTCCTTTTCCTAAAAACTTGACTGCTTGTTTTTTTCCATGTAATTAGATTTATTAAGAGCTACAAGAAGTTTGGTGGTCCTTTGGAAAGGTAAGCTTTTTCCTACCTACAAGCTTTTATCTTTTTTTTTTTTTTTTTTCTTTTCTTTTTCATTTTAAAGTTCACCTTCCATGCTGATGCTGTTTCTCTTGATGTCACTGTGTCTAACAGACTGGATGCTATAGCACGGGATGCTGAGTTGGTGGATAAGTTGGAGCATGACTTGAGGCGACTGGCAGAAACTGTGCACAATGGCTGCATAAAAACCCTGAGAGAAAATCCCTGTGGACCAGAGAAGACCTCAGGCATGTAGCCTGTTTAATTCTCTTCATATGTAATGTGATGTTCTAATAGTGTTTCCTATTTTGCATTTCTCCTCAAATCTGTGAGTTTTGCATACAGTAGAAAATTATTTCTTATGGTATTTGTAGTCCATGTTTTTCTAATCTTTTCTCTTGGGTGTTTAGGAGGCAGGCGAGGCAAGGTGAAAGGGCCCACTTTCAGGATCTCAGGGGTTCAAGTCAATGCCAAGTTAGTAATCTCACATGAAGAGGAACTAGCACCGCTGCACAAGGCCATTCCTGCAGACCCAGAGGAAAGGAAGAGGTACTTTATTGATACCTTTTGCTCATTTTGTTTAGTTTTTCTTATCATGCCTCGTTAAATAGCTTGTTCGTTTTAATGCTTAAAACTACTTTTAAATACGAATTTGTAAGCTGCAAGCTGTTATTAAATTTGATTCCATTTGTTCAGGTATACACTTCCTTGCCATGCAAAGGCAGCTCATTTTGACATTGAATGGGGCAAAGAGGATGACTCCAGCCTGCTCATTGGGATTTATGAGTATGGCTATGGGAGCTGGGAAATGATTAAGATGGACCCAGACCTCAACCTCACCCATAAGGTATGATGAGGGTTGACATAAGAGAAATCAGTCTTTGGTTCTCTCAGCTAGATTTATTACCAGATTTCAAATTATACAAATATTTAGGTTTGTTAAACTGTCTATGCATATTTGTTATGCTTGGTAAAACTTGATCATAAGCTTTTGTTTTTCATTGGTCTAAATAGCTCTTACCAGATGATCCTGATAAGAAGCCACAGGCCAAACAGCTCCAGACACGAGCCGACTACCTCATCAAATTACTCAGCAAGGACCTCGCCAAGAAGGAAGCCCAAAGGCAAACGGGCATGGTAAGAAACTCCCTTTAATTATCCAGCATAAATCCAATCTTTGCCGCTGTAATTAATCATATCAGTATTTTGTTTGAAGTAGTATATAACTCGAGCCTTCTGACAAGTGTGGCTGTGTTCTTTTACTAGCTTTTTCTCTCCATTTAGCCGGGTCACCATCAGTCCTGTCACATTTATTGCATAATTGCCTGATCGCATTTTTTTTAGGCGGATTGAAGTAATGCTCCACAGGTTTTATTACCATTTGTTTACACTGAATTGGGTTTAACTTCATCTTGATTTAAGTAAATAACTAATTTAATGCAACACCTCAGTGTTTTTTTTTTTTTGTTGTTGTTCATTTATTTGGCCTGTGGTGTCATCTGGTACCAAGGAATCAAAATAGCCATCAGTCAGTTTGACCACTCTAGACTTACATTTTAATAGATCATGCAGCTGTGAAAATATTAGTCATTAATACATGCAGTAAATAATTCAGTCACATGGTCTTATGATCTAAATTTATGCAATATTCAACTTCCTAAACTGACAGAACTGCCACCACAACTAGCTATGTGCTTGAGTGCACAGGAAACCACATTCCTCACCAGGGTGCTTTCTGTGTTCTAAACTAATTACAGGCAGCTCATGCATGCAAGTGTTAAAAGATCAATAAAGAGATTCCACTAGTATTGAGAAATGCAGAATATCATACCCTTTGTGATATTTATTTTAAATATTGCTGATATTTTTATTCATATTAATTCTCATATGAATCCGTCCCATCTTATTGGCCCATTGTTCCATAATACGTTTTTTTTTTAATAGTTAAAATCTTTTTATTTTTTATTTTACTTTAGGCAAATTCACGAAAGAGGAAGCCACGGGGAAAGAAGAACAAAGCTGTGAAACCGAAGGTGGATGACGTAGCTAACAGCCTGTCCTCTACTCCTCCCTCGGACAAGAGCTCAGAAGATGAGGATGACAAGGAAGAAGAAAAGGTTTGCGTGGCTTAAAGAAACTATTGCAGTCATTTTTGCTTGTTCAGTATCAAGTTGCTTTTTCTAATTACTGTCCCATGGTGTCTCCCTATTTTCTTTTATTTTACTTTTTACTTTTGTTGAATAAATTCTTCTACAGAATTATCCATGGCTGAAATTTAGACTTTTGTATTGTAAAGGCTTATTCATGCTTCTCTGGGAAGCTGAACTATGAACAGCCTAAGCCTTACTGGCAATTTGTCTTTACAATTCCGGTCTATAGTGGTAATTGTTAAATTGTAAGACTTTGTTTTACTCTTTTACTTCACCAGTGATTACCACTGAGCTGGGTTTGTCATTTTCCAAAAACATAAACATGACCTGCAACCAATACTCTACCACTGTTATTGTATGGTCACTTTTCACTATAGCAAAGATTTGAGGTGAACCTTTGCTTGTAGCTGGAAGGCAATAAGCATTTCTCTTGGCTCACCTCTACACTTTTGCCCAACAGGAAGCTCCTCTTGCCAAGGCAGCGGCTTGTAGAAGGGGGCGGGCCCCTGATCGTGTTATGAAGGAGGAAGAAGAAGAAGAGGAGGAGGAGGAGGAGGAACTGGAACCAGAAGCCCATGTTCAAGAGCCAGAGGAGAAGGACACAAGAGAGAGGGATGTGAAGAAAGAGATCAAAAAGGAGAAAAAGGAGGAAGGCCGTGAAAGCAAAGAGAGGAAGGAGCCAAAGGAGAAAAAGGAGACCAAGTCTGTGGAACCTGTGCACAAAGTGGAGGAATCAATTACAGAGAAGGTTAGGGAGAAACAAAACTAGTCTCGACTGCTATTTAAAGAAAAATGTAATTAATTGACTATGGTGGTATACTATATGTTGTAAAATACTGTATTATTAAGCCAAGCTTTTAGAAGATCATTTTCTTTGGCTTTTGATTGATTTTGTTTAGACTGGTCTTAATATGTATGCATGTATTTTAACAGACTCCAGAGGTGAAAACTGAAGTTCGAGAGAAGAATAAGAAGGCTGATACTCCAGTCCATATTACTGCAGGGGGAGAGACCGTTCCAGTCTCTGAGGAATCTGAGGAGCTTGATCAGAAGACTTTCAGTGTGGTGGGTGCATTGACGACCTGTCAATCTGGAGACTGATTGGAAAGCATCTATGGCTGTCCTCACCATGCATTAATGGAACAAAGGAGACAGAACTGATGATTATGCCATTCCATTGTCTGTATATCTACCTGTATATCTATTTGATGATGAGAGAAACAGCTTATTAGCTTGCACATGTCTTACACCAACATGTGCTAATGGGCTTTACATTCTTGCATCCATTTGTTGTAGCCATTTGACTCAATACTGGCAATCAAAGTAGGTCACTTGAAAGAAATAATAATTCATTGAGGACATAGGGCATTTACCAGCACGTTAACATTTGCATTAATGTTTATTTTGAGAGTCTATAACGTGGTCTTATCCCTTGTGTTTAACAGTGTAAGGAGCGCATGCGACCAGTGAAGGCAGCTTTGAAGCAGTTGGACCGTCCTGAGAAAGGTCTTTCAGAGCGCGAACAGTTAGAGCACACCCGCCAGTGTCTGATCAAAATCGGAGACCACATCACAGACTGTCTAAAAGAGTACACAAACCCCGACCAGATCAAACAGTGGAGAAAGTAAGCGTTGCTTCTTTTTTTTTTTCTCTTTAAACAGTATTTGGGTTCACAAACTGCTTGTTTTTGTTCAGGATGAAAGTTATATATACTGATTAGCTGGGGCACAATCACAGTAGTAATCAGATGTTTATAATGTTATGGCTGATCTGTGTGTATGCACACATACAAGTCATCTCGTAATATGCTTTGTTCTTGTCCTCCTTTTTATTTATTTATATATTTGTTTCATACAGAAATCTTTGGATATTTGTTTCCAAATTCACGGAATTTGATGCAAGAAAACTGCATAAATTGTATAAGCATGCAATCAAGAAAAGACAAGAAAGCGCTCAGGTATGGGCATGTTTTCCTGGAGTTTCTTATATTCTTAAAATAAATTTTAATGGTGTAATAAATTAATCATTTCACCTTATTTAAAAATTGCATGTCTCTGCTTGTAAGTTATGAATTTTCTCCATGGTGTATCATCTCTTTTTTTTTTTTTTTTTGTTTGTTTTACTCTCCAGACAGCGGACCAGAACACTAGCACTGTAAATACGCAATCATTAAAACACACAGGTACGTCTTTTATTCCTGCTGTATGAGACACTTCATTTTGGGTGTTCTTTAAGTGGTATGTGGGTATCTGTGCACAGCACGAAGACCAGGCTTGATCTGATGCAGATTTATCTGTAATTGAGTTTTGATACTGCCATGGTTTAACATGTGCTATTTTCTTCTCCTTTGCCTTCAGACATTGACAGATTAAAGGACTCTCAGCAGGACGAGAGCAGCAGAGACAGCTATAGCTCGGACCGGCATCACTCAAGTTCACGCAGCCACGAGCAGAGCAAGGAGCGCCAGTCCAGCGAATCACACAGGAAGAGCTCGGACAGCAGGAAGAGGCCGTATTCCTCGTTCAGCAATGGAAAAGACCACCGTGAGAGAGAGCGAGACCACTACAGAGAACGCCAGGACAGCAGGTCAGAACATCTTATGTTTCAACATCGATATAAAAAGCGCTGAAGTTTTATCCATAATATGTTGGATTATGATGTCCATGTAAATGAACTTGATGCTTGATTTTGTCCAAATGCTTGTCCATAGATACTACAGCGACAGCAAACATAGGAAACTAGACGATCATCGTTCCGGTCGTGACCTTTGGTCAGACAGCAGTTCCAAGGACCGCCTGCACTCGGAGCACAGATCTCTCACGGATCACCGCTCACACTCTGAGCATCGCTCCAGTACTGAATACAGTCACCACAAGCCCTCACGGGACTACCGCTACCACTCAGACTGGCAAATGGAGCACCGAGCATCAGGCAGCGGGCCTCGTTCTCCACGAGACCAACGATCACCTTATGACTCACGTTCACCCATGGGCCACCGCTCACCCTTCGAATACTCCTCTGACCATAAAAGTACTCCCGAGCAGGTTTGGAGCAGTCGTAAGACATAGCGTCCACTATCCGGCTTGCCCTCAACTAGCCATAGACACAACACAAACGCAGAAAATGCCTTATTGGACTATTGGCCGCTGTACTGCACACCAGGCTTTTTTGAGGCCCCGTGCTCTGACTTTGAATTGCTGGGGACTAAACACAAATTGCATATTTTTGTATTTAAGAGTCTCGTTGCACCATGTCATAGGTGCAGCAGTGTAAGGTTTTGCTTTTTTTTTTTTTCTTCTTCTTTTTTTTCCAGCTATTTTTATAAATTGACTACTTTTTTTTTTTTTTTTTTTTTTTAATTCGAAAAATAAAAAAGAATCCACTTCCACCTGCAACACTGGATCCTGGCATTGACGTACAACATCTGTAATTTCCTGCAGCTCTTGACTTATTTAAGAGAAAAGTGTTGGACAGAAGAAACAGTATCATGTTAAGAGTGGATTAAAGGGTCTCTCTTCAAAGCAGTCTGAAGGACTGGGGTTCACCTTCCAAAGTACCTCGTTTACAATGTTTTCATGTGACCACCCTGCCGACTTTTTCTGTGTTTGTTTGTTTCTCTTTCCATCATGCTTGAATTATTTAATTTTCTCAGCTGTAAAATAATCTGGATTCTGTTTTGTGAGCATCTGAAAATGTCCCTTTCACAAATTGTACTACTGTAAATTATTGTATAAAAGTAAATCAAATGGGCTTTTTCTTCTCAGGCTTTTTTTTTTCCTTTGAACTAGATGTTCCCTTTCCCCATCAACTCAGGCTTTTTTGTCAGTTGTGTTGATTAACAAGTTTCTGTATGGCAGTTTATCTAAATGCTATTTAGAATGTAACTTGGGGAACGGGGGGAAACTTCCATTTGTGTACTCCTGTAGAGGGACTACAAGTGTCTCTCTCTTTTTGGTTAATTCAGATTTAAATGTTTAAGTTTAGCAAAAAGCCTCACCATCTAGCTACATCATGTCATAAAAAGAACAGTGAGGGGTTGATCATAGCTAGAGGCACTTATTTGACTTGAATTAGGGTTTTTTTTTTTTGTAATGGAATTCAACCTTTTCTCTTTTTTTTATACATATATATATAAATGTAGGCAATAACGTAAAAT
>JBBJLS010000036.1:4051492-4067606 GCA_037577275.1 Bryconaethiops microstoma
GTTTTTTTTTCTACACAATTAAACATTTGAATGAACATCTTCTGAGAGGGGTGATTCCATACTTTTTGCCAGGGGTTATAGTCACGTGTGAACACACCACACCACAGCACGAAGTGTGAACAATGTGAAATTCTTTTTTCTGCATTTAACTCATTCACCAAGTGAAGCAGGGGGCTGCCACCAACGGGGGGCGCCCGGGGAGCGGCATGTGGGGACGGTACCTTGCTCCGGGGTACCTCAGTTGTGACACTAGCGGTGTTGGGACTCAAACCCACAACCTTCTGATTAAAGGGGCAACTCCTTAACCACTAGGCCACCAGCTGAGAAATCTATCCTTTTTGTACTAAAGAGTCAACATGGTTTTTCAAAATGTGGAACAGAATATTGAATATTTCTTCCTCATTTTACATTTCTTTACTTTTCTTTGTTTTCATGAACTTTCTGTTGTTGATTTCCATAAAAAAGTAAGATTTTCAATTTGATTTCAGACCATTTGGCCCCACTACACACACACACACACATATATGTACTGTATACAATTGTATACAAATGTAATAAAAAATATTTAAATATTATAACACATATTGTTTATCCTAAAGACACCCTGAGGTATAGGAATATTACAGTTCTGCCATATGTGCCCAGGCTTGCACACAAGCACTTACCTTTCCTATGTAATAGAATGGGAACCAGGACAGGAAAATATCAGCAAAGAACTCGGCCACGCTGAACACTCCGTACACCACCCAGTACATCAGCCACTTCGTGTCGTCATCTTTGCTTGGGCTTTCAATAGCTTTGACTCTGCAAATAATTGGTGAGCATGTGCATTAGTTTAACATGAAATGAATGTTACTTTTTTTATGGCTACTATTTAAAAACAACAACAACAGCAGCATTTAAATTCCAATTGTGCAAACAAGCACATATTCATCTTCGGGCTTGTTTTAACTGCAGTGACTTGTCTGTTCATTCAGTTTTGTGTGTGAAATTAAGGGCAAGTAAAGGCATGAACTAAAGGTATGAACTTTATACACAGAGGTCCAGTACGGGGAGACCCAGTGAGTAATACTATGAGTGTGTGCCACATATGGAGTCAACTAGAAGTTGGCCTGGCCACAACCACCTCTAACACAGATGAGTCACGAGGGCCTTCTGTGGTTTAGCATGCATAAGACGACATTTTACGGAAAACGCACAGCTCATGGTTGCCAAGCAATAGAATAAACAGCTTCAATTTTTTTGTCTTTCACAGAAGCCTGCTCTATGTGCGAATGCCCAGCACATTTAAAGTCACGCTATTGGTGCTTCCTGTCTACTACTGCGCACTAATAGGGTGTGATAAATGCATTTATACGACCTGGACAGAGCTAGGCTGTCTTTTAATAAGCAAAACATGAGATTTGCATCTTTAAATCACTCTCTTCGCTACGACAGTGATGCCGTAGCTTCGCATTTCTACACAACCGCACTAAGTATGCGGTAATAACACAGGAAAATAAATACACCTATGTAATAACCATGATTAAGCATGTAATACTACACTGGTGTAGAACTTTATACATTTCTTGCTGTTATATATAATTTCCAATTTGTGTATAATAGGCTATAACATGATATTTCAGCAGGTAAGAACACAACTCAGATGAAATACCAATAACAGTAATAATAATAATAATAATAATAATAATAATAATAATAATAATAATACAGTAACTTAGGATGCAACAATTTCAGCACAGTACGAAATCTGAGGAATGTTCAAAACAGCACTACGAAATTTAAAACTACATCAACGTTACGGTCTTCTGTCTCTTCCAAGGGCTTCAAATGGGTCTTTTTTACCAAGACGTAGCTTGACTTTTTATTTCTAGATTTATCTTTTGTAACTGCTGAGTATAGGGAACTTGCAAAATGTTCCAAAATGTGCACATTCTGTCATTGCAGTGATGTGATCTGTAGATAAAATGTACTAACTGTGATATCTTTACAGTAGTGGTCTTGATATCTTTACAGTAGTGGTCTTGCCACAACTACAGTGCAAAAATACAATTTTATTCACCATCTGAATGACAGAACCTACATGTGCATGTAATATAAGATCTAATGCGTTATGATATAAGGCATTGTTAAATAGTAAATAGAATATTTTGATCACATCATTTACATGCATTTAACACATGACTGAAACATACAGGAATTTTGAAAAACCTGTCTCATTTCAATTTCCCTCAGACATGAAACTTAAAAAATTAAACACAGCTGAACACAAGTATAGTGAATGTTTAGAGTGGCATCTTACATATAGTAAGCAAATTGTGCTTCTGTTTCATGTTGATGTTTGCTGATTGACCTACACTGGCTACCCATGGCTGGCCAAATTAAGTTAAAGTCAGTCACTCTTGCCTACAGCTGGGTTGGCACCCAGTTACCCTAATCATTCAGCCTTAAACAATTTCCTTCGGGATGAATAAAGTATTTTTGATTGATTTGATTTTGATTCTTACTCGTCTCTCCACTCCTCCAAGGAACATCGTCTGGCTCTGCCACCTCTACACACAAGGCAAACCCAGTCCAGACTCTTCTCTTTTGTGGTTCCTCACTGGTGGAATGAACTACCTAAGCCATCAAGAGCAGCAGAATCCCTCTCCGTCTTCAAAAACCTTAAGACTCATCTGTTCAGAGAGCATCTCCTCTTCTAATGCACTATTTTCTTGCGCTACTCTTACATAAAGATTTTAGCACTCTCCTCTGGTTCTCACACTGTCCTGAAAGTGTTTACTCATATTGTAAGTCCCTTTGGATAAAAGCATCTGCCAAATGAAGGTAATCTAATTTTAGTGCTGGGGTCTGTCAAATGAATGTAATGTAATGTAATATAATGTAATGTGATTTTAATGTTAGGGTCTGTCAAATTAATGTAATGCAATTTTAGTGTTGGGGTCTGCCACATGAATGTAATGTAATTTTAGCGCTGGGGCTGAAAATGCTATAATCTGATCTCGGTAAACTTCTCTCACGTGTGGCAGGTAAGGTATTAGCACCCTACCTGTGATCACACCTACACACACATCCTGCACTGTCACACCCAGATCCAGGCCACATCAGATCTGCTCCACAAAAGATCTGTTTCAGCCCAGCCAGGCCTGGCTCTTCTCACCATGCTATTATAGGTGGGTGACGGATCATGTTTCATATCATTTTCCATCTTCGGCCAAAGCAAAAGAACGAAGGAAAGAGATGACAACTCACGAGATGTAGGCAGGGTAGACGAATCCGATGAGGTTGCAGAGCAGTGAAGCGCCATAACCCACCACGAGGTAAATGGCAAGCACGGCGATGACAACTGCAACACCAGAGCAGATTTTAGCATCACCAGGACCAGAACAGCACACAGACCATGATCTACTGCTCCAGCAACTCTTCTCAAAGGGCAAACATCCAAAAACTCAGCAAAGAAACAGATGCTTCCCCCAAAACAAGGAACTGAACTCACCGTACGCGATGTAGGCCCTCTTCACTCCTGTTTTGGCCTCGATCTTCGCCAGAAGGTCCGTCACGACGTTCTTTTCGTTCAGGAACTTCTCGAACCTGTCCTTCAGAGCCAAAGCCATGTTAGATTGGACGCGTAGTCTTTGTTCTTCAGAGGAATATAAACTTCATTAACTGCAGTCTCTCCTCCTCCCGCTGCTCCTCCTGCTGTAGATGCTTCGTCAGACACTGAATCTGACGTCATAGCAACAGTTTCCAATGCCCAGCCACACCCTTCCCCATATAATCAATATTAACGCTCAATATTTAACACTTTAATATTTAACCCAGGCGAAATACAGTTTAAATCGACGATACACACACAGAGGTGATCATTTAAACTTTTTAACGTACCAGTGTGATGAAACAGTAATAATAAAATATCATTTTTCCAAATGCATAATTTAATGGATTTTTAAGGGCAACAAAACCGAAAAAATATACAATATTTACTTATTTACGTTATATAAGCTGTTACAGCGACAAATGGGGACGCCAGTTCCATAGTAAAGTCTATGTATTTGAACGTAATGTCATTAAAGTCCCTGCTGGTGTAGTGGTGAGGGGTCCCAATACGGGACAAAAGTATTGGAATGGCTGACCATCGGGGACTTTAATGACATTGCATTCAAACACATAGATGGACAATATGGAGCTGATCCCTCTCTTTGCAGCTAGAACAGCTTCCACTCTTCTTTTAAGGCTTTCCACAAGAGTGTTTCAATGGTAATTTGTGTCCATTCATTCTGTAGAGGTCAAGCACTGATGTTACATGGGAAGGTCTGGCTCGCAATCTCCGTTCCAGTTCATCCCAAAGGTGTTGGATGGGATTGAGGTCAGGGCTTTGTGCGGGCCAGTCCAGTTCTTCCACACCAAACACATCCAACCATATCTTCATGGAGCTTGCTTGTACACTGGGGCACAGTCATGCTGGAATAGAAAAGAGCCTTCCCCAAACTGTGTCCACAAAGTTTTACGAAACGTCTTGGTATGCTGAAGCATTAAGATCTGCTCTTCACTGAAAGTAAGGGGCCTAGCCCAAACACTGAAAAACAGGTGTGTCCCAATACTTTGGTCAATATATTGTGAATAGACTATACATTTAAATGTGTATCACGTGATGGTGCAGGGGTTTTGTTTACTTTTTGATTTGCTGATTATAGTGAGTTCGGTGACGCCAATTACAATACTAACGTTCACGTTTTACGTTTTAGCTTTTTAAATAATTTTTTTTAAAATTTTACATAGTTTTGGACAAAGTGTCTCATAAAGATAAAAAAAGTGCGTTTTGTTTGCAACATCCATCCATCTTTGTTTCCCTTATGACCCTGCATCTTGTCGAACAGAGGAAGTTGGTGCCGCAAAAAAAAGGAAAATCTGATTGGTTCTGGTCTGTGTCTGTCATAGGAAGAGTAATCTGATTGGATGAGAGCGCTTTCTGCAGGCGTTTCTCACCACGCTATTGGTCCGTTCTGCATTTGGCCCGCCTCCCGAGGACAGTTTTCATAAAGTCCCGCTAAAGCTAGTTAGCCGAGGTCTGATATTTTTTGGAAAATACCTGATGTTGCTGAGGGCAAAGCGATGTCTCATTGGCACGAATTGTCAGTGCGAGTCGAGCGAGCGTGGTAGCTTTGCGCTGTTTTGTTTTTCGTCGAACTAGTTTCGTTAGTTCGGGATGTTTTTGCCTTTAACATGGAGACAAAACGAGGGGAGATTCCCAACAGCGTACTGGACGACCTTTGCAGGTAAAAGCCGAGTTAAATAATGTCCCTCAGTCTGTTCACCTTAAATTGTACACAAAATAAAGTCTAATGACTGCTATGCCGAACATTACTGCAGTAATGCATATTAAGTTTTCACACACTACATAAACGACTGTTTCCTCCTTGAAATCAGTTAAACCTGCAAGCTAATTACCTCTGGGTAGTTTTCTCTCTCAAAACTGGAATTTTCTATCAAATTGTATACCTGAAAACTCACTGGACAACTTGTTCAGAATGTTGGAAGTGTGGAAGATTGACAGCACAACCAAACAGTCTTTTGTGTTCTTGTATTCTCTTTAAAAAAAAAACAACAACAACTCTGTAAAAAAAGTTCTGACTTCTGCTTTGTAACCGTGGCACCATTTAAGGTGGAATATGAAATTGGGTTAAAGAACCCAGCTTCAGCTTTGTTAAACTTAAAAAAACGAAGCTGAGAGTAAAGCTTTTTGAATGAATTTCACATCCAGGATAATGTCAGTAGAAGTAAAAGTGGTCAACAAAAACTTGCCCAGGAACAGTCAGGATTTAACAAAAACTTACCAGTACCGAGTTCTGCATTGAACTGGAGTGAACAGTCTTGGTTCATCCATTATCAAGCATTGCAACTCTATGCTTTTCATTGTGGGGTAAATTTGTCATTAAGATGGTACATCTTGAAAGCAAGAGGCAGTCCCAGGCACTAAACCATCAGATTGGAATTAGAAACTAAATGTGAGTGACAACAATGTAACTCTGGAAATATGTGTTTCTTTCCTCACAAATACTCAGTATAAGTCAAAAGTTTTCTAATTTTAGCATATTGAAGTATAAATACATCCAAATTCTTTGAATTTGTACATTGTGTAAAGTAAAATACTGTTTATTTCTGGAACATACACACAATAGCTTACATTGCCTCTGCAGGTTCTGGTGAATCTTTATCTGGTATTGATTGCATTAAACTCTGCAAGGTTGCTGCTGTGTGCTCCATTTGCAGCACACCATTTGAAAGTTTTCAATATTTTTCACTCTGTCTTGTCTGAAGTGTTTTATCTAAGCATAACTCAATTGTAAACTTACGTTTTTTTCTGTAGTCGCTTCATCCTCCACATCCCCAGTGAAGAAAGGGACAATGCTATCAGAGTTTGCTTCCAGATTGAACTTGCCCATTGGTTTTACCTGGACTTCTGCATGCAGAATTCACCAGGATTACCTCAGTGTGGGATAAGGGACTTTGCCAAGGCTGATATCCTCTTGAGCTCAGCATCACTTGAAATGTGTTCTGTGTAATCCTGGAGAGCAGTCTTATTCAGCGACATAGACCATGTTTTCCCAATGTTTTCAGATGTCCTCTTGCTTGTGTATCTTTTATCCACCAGCTCATTTTCCTTGACTTTTATCTCACTTTTTAATCACTGTCCATTCCTCCTCCCCCAAGGTGGGGATGTTCAGAAGGTTTTAGAGCAGTGGAAAGAGTATAAGATGGGAGTTCCTACATATGGTGCAATTATTCTGGATGAAACCCTTGACAATGTGAGTGTTACAGCTAATATAATCTATATATTATGTATCTTAAGAGAGAGAAAATTTGCGTTTTGTCTGATAAGCTTGAAAACTACTGATTAAAATGAGCCATTCAGGTAAATCTCGCACATTCTATCATGAAAAATAAAGTTTGTTGTTCTTGTTAAACAGACAAAGAAAGGTGAGTTAAAGTCTGTTCCATACATTTTTGTAGGTATTGCTGGTGCAAGGCTATCTAGCTAAATCAGGATGGGGTTTTCCTAAAGGGAAAGTCAATGAGGACGAAGCGCCCCATGACTGCGCTGTACGAGAGGTAAGTTTGCCCATTGAGGAGGCTTGCTTTGCATTGACTTTTGAGAGGTAGCCGAGTAATCTTTGGTTTCATTATTTGCTGAAAATGCTGAAGTAGATCTTTTGAAAACTTTAGTTAATGGATCATGTTTGTTGCAGGTTTTGGAGGAGACTGGTTTTGATATCCGGAATCGCATCTGTAAAGACACGTTCATTGAACAAAAAATAACAGATCAGCTTGCTCGGTTGTACATAATACCTGGGGTTCCAAAGGACACAAAGTTTAACCCTAAAACCAGAAAAGAAATAAGGGTACAGTATTTTTGGCCTTTCAGAAGCCACTAATTGGTTCTTTTTTTGTTTTTGTTTTTTGTTTTTGCTGTCATTAGGAAAAAAATCAGGTGATTTTGAATAAATGTTTTTCTTCTTGTTACTTTTAACAGAACATCGAATGGTTTCCTGTTGACAAATTGCCGTGCCACAGAAATGACATGACCCCTAAATCCAAGCTTGGTCTGGCGCCCAACAAGTTTTTCATGGCGATTCCATTCATGAGGTATGTTGTCTTTCATCTTATTCTGTTATTCACTAGTGATATGAAAAACGATCCTTATTCACTACATATTGTAGTGAAAAGTAAAATTTCAAGTACCATTTTCCTTTTTTCCAGACAACTCAGAGAATGGATAGCCAAGCATAAACTGGAATCAACTAGCAGTGATGAGGATTTTTTGTCCAATGGTAGCACTCCAATCAAACGGTAAGAGAACATCACAATGGGTTGTTTCTTCACTGAATGTGTGTTTTGTTTCATGTGCAAAAGTATTTTCCTTAGACAAAAAAAACCCTAATGTGTCCTCAGTGCCACACTTCGAGTGAATGTGACATCTGGACATCACTACATGGCTCATCTTGGCTGAGAGTGGTCCAGTCTGCATTAATTAGGCACATCACTGTCAGTTATATTAGACATAGAGAACAGCTCTTTTGGTACTTATGTAATTATTTTGTCCATTAATCATAGGTTAACAAAGGTATTAACTTGCCATACATAAGCTTTAAATAAATAAAACATTAGTTATTTTGAACCATCAATACTAGTGCAGGCTGAAGCCTAGCTGCTCATACACTGTTTTCCTATGATATTTGTGATTGGAGTTGTATCTCTGCCTCTCAAGTTTTTAAATGACTTTTAAAGTGATATTTCAATGGCTGAAACTTGCGGCCATTGCTGCTTTAATTTGAGAATAGTGATGACAATTGGATACCGTTCACTAAAAACTCATGTGATTTTCAAGGTGTTCTGTGGGGGTCCTCACTGTTAATGAAAGCGGTGAAAGGGGGTCACAAATGGGCTACAGTCTGTATTTAAATGTGTATGTTTTAGCTTTTGTTAAGCAGCACATTTTCTAAACCATTTTTTAAAATCAAGTTTAATTCAACAACCTCAAAGGCCCTAATATATATCCACATCCTTATACATATTCATAACACTGGTTTAAGTTCAGTTATCTATATATATATATGCTTTACTATCAGCAGTCTCATGTGTCTAAATATACACATCTTTTAAACTAAATAAACAAAATTAATGCTGGCACCTATGCTATTTGAAACAGAGTGTAGAAGAAATTTAAAAGCTTTTCATCTCCTTGTTTCTTCCCCTCAGCTCCAAACCCAGACGCACACAGATGTCGTTGGAGGCATCACCAGGAGATGGCTGGACAAAGCAGAAGCAGCAGAAAGCTTTTGGACAACCTGGTCAATGTGAGCTTGCTGACTTTCTTAAAGTCAAGGTTAGTATTAATACAGTGTTTGTGTGTACACTGCAGTTTTGGGCTCACCTTGGATTAAAAAATGTGCTATGCTGCTCTTTCAAACTTCTTTTACCAGAAAACATAAAAAATACTTAAAACAAATATAACTGACTTGTGTGTTAAAGTGTATTTTAACAATATACAATGTAAATGCAAAAGCTTATGAATTGTTTTTTAGTCTCTTGTTTTCAAAGAAATATGTTTAATATACCTTTTTGCCATGACATATAACCACTGTTGTTGATATGGCATTAAACTACAACAACAATGGCTTATGAGTTTAATCAGAATAACCACTTCTTGCCTTTATCACAGCAACACAGATTCATGGCATCCATCCCATCAGTTTTTGGAGAAGAACCAGTTTTTGGTTTAAAACCCTCCCAGTCCCTTTTCAATGATGCAAATAGTTTTGTCTCATTTGCTGGATGCTCATTTTAGCTGTAGCTTGTCCCTACAGCTTATTTGGAGAAAGATCTGGAGACTGAGGAGGTCAAAACATAATTCTCAAAACTTTTTGCCTTTCTTTGGACGTGAAATAATTTTGGTTCAATTTTGAAAAAAGCTTGAGATCATTATCCTGTTGAAGAATGATACATAAACCAGAAGGAACTGTGTGATGTTGAAGAATTGAGTGAAACTTTTCTTTTTTGTGAATGTCAATGGACTAAAGACAGACCTGATGTACCTTCTTCAGAAACAACAGCCTGAGCCACAGTGGCTAAATAATGTTACTGCATAAAATATTGAAAAATATACATTCTTTAAAATTTTTTATTTATTTATTTATTTCATTGCTGTGGTGGGCCCAAGCATGTCTGTCTCTGTCTGTCTGTGTCTGTCTGTGACAAGTAGCACATAGCGCAAGTACAAAAGAGATACCAGAAGAGGGCAGTGTTGTTGTAGTGATGCTTTGTGTCCACAGTGAGTTGTGACTGTCCAGTTTTCTAATTGTCAGTGTCCTGTTTCTGTGTAAGTCAAGCAATTTAAACCATTATAATGTGACTAACAGTTGCAGTGAAGGTATATTCCTTATTTAAAGTTTTCACTATTGGTTTTACATTTTGTTGACACTGAGCAAGCTAATCTTGCTCATGGTTATATGAAAGGTCTTAAATCTGCATGGAGAGATTAGAAGAAGAAACTGCATTAAACTGATGTTTCTGCAGAACCACAATGTGAAAGGCAATGGGAAGAAACACCAGGATTTTCCCAACATAAAGAAACGGACAAATGAGATTAGTAATCAACAGGTACTTGTCTCCCTAATTACCATTAATGGCCAGTAACCCAGAACTGCAACCTTCCAACTTGAGTTTGTATCTGTTTTCTGCAGAAAGATGAGAAGAAGCTTCAGCCCAGAAGACTGCAGGATAACTTTGATGCAGGTACACATCTCTGTGATATGTATTCTTTTTCTTTTTTAAATTTTATAACTGGACTAAAGTAGACATTATATTGATATTCTTCTGTTGACAATGGGTCGTTTGATTTGTGTAAAAATATCTGTTTCATGTACAATATTAGGTTTCTCCACAATGGCAAGGTTTTCAATCGGTGCACAAATATCTAGTTCACAGTATGATGATCAGAAATGGCATCAGGCAGATAATCTGTTATCATGTGTATTATCATAAAAGACGGGGTAAATCTTAAGATTCCTAAGATAACTGTCAGAGTCATGATGCTAAGCCTCATCATTTTGTTCAATCAAGAACTGGCAAGATTAGAAGAGATTATCCAAACATAACTGGATCTGGCATTTACTGATATAAACGTTTGAGCATCGTGAGGCAAAAATGTTCTAATCAAGAAGGATTCTGCCTGATTTTGTGTGAGGTTGTCAGAATTGTTCATCTGGCTTTGGCAATGTTTTTGTTTTGTGACAGTCTGACACTCAGGAAACATAAGAAATGCTCCTTTACTTCAACATTGTATTAGTTGCGTTTTAAAAGCCTCTATGTAAAGCTAGTAAGTTTAGTTTCTGCCTTAACCATTGAGCTTTTCTCCCCTGCAGATGCAATGAGTGATGTGCATGGCTCAAACGGACAGTCCGATTCTTCATATGGTGAATACGAGCAGATTCTCTCCTCAAAGTCCTTCCTCAGTTTCAAGTTCGACCGGGAGGCAATCATGAAGTCCTGCTTTGAATCCTGATGCAACCAACTACCCTTATTTCACTTTTCAGAATTTTAAAGACATGATCCGTTGCACCTTGAGCCACTCTGGCAAACTCTCCCAGTCGTTATAATTTTTCCCTGTTTTTTGAAACAAGGATGGTCATAGAATGGATGTTGGACCAATGTGACAAATAAAGTGAGGTACATTTAATTTCTACTTTTATAAACTTTCACAGGTTTGTGTACATGCTTTGAAGTGCTGAGGGTCTTGGATCGTTTTAGATTTGGAGTATGGCAAAAAGTTTTTTCAAATCCTCCCACTTTTTTTCTTTTTTTTCTTTTTTTTTTTTTTTGTTGCATTTTTTGGGTTCACATTGCGTTCTTCCTTAGGTCTAATAAAGTCTCGACCAGGAATCTCTGCTTTTTTTCCAGGCCAGTTTTCTGTATTAAATCAGTACATGCCTCTGCATGATAAGTGTTCTTAGAAGAGATGGATATACTTGCTAAGAGGCAACCACAGTGCAAACTATATGGTGGATTTTTGTGCTGTTTCAGCTTTTTCTGATTGGACATTCAATCCATATATTATAATAGTCTGTGCTTTGATGGATTCATTTTTTTTGTTCTGAACACTGTGCACTTCTGGATACTGCACACATCCGGTCTTCTGCCTCATTTGTAGCCATGTCGGATCTACTAAAGGGTAAAGTATTTGTTTGCCATACCTTCAAGGCTCTTGCTGTACGTTATAAAACTTTAAGTGAACTTTTATGATTTGAGCTTAATGAAAACAATACCTTACTTTTAATAAATCTTGCCTGTCTTCAGAGTAAATTGAAAAGGTCACAGATTTTTAAGGGGAGTCTGTAAGGTTCTTTTAGGCATTTTAGCATCATTTCTGAGGCAACAGCTATTCTGAGCCGCCGAAGCCTGGTACTGTAGATTTGGTGGTTGCTAATGATAGAGCTGTGCACAGTCCATTTTCTTTCGCCATTTGGGATCCACCAAGGACAAACATTTGTCTATCGTAACTTTTTCCACTTGATATGTTTCATTGATTTTAGATGATCAGACTTCGATATGGTTGTATTGTCTTAATCTATCAACCACTGTGTCACCCTTGAACATAAAGCTTTTAAGTGTCATATTTAGATTCTCTTCGTTATTTTTTTAAGAGGCATCCATATATTTTTAATCATGCTGAAACTGCTGCTGGTGAAGTTTTACATTTGAGTATTCAAGATAATGATTCATGCCCCCATCCACTCCCATTTGTCTCTGATTTTCTTGTCTCTGTGAAAGTGGCACTGACTTTTTTTTTTTTCTTTCAAAAGTGAATTGCAGTCTGTCTGGAAATCCCTTCACTTCTATGCAGAATTTACACTGTGCATGTTAGTCTGGTGGTCATTTATATTTTCTCCCTGTGGTTTTTTTTTTTTTTTTTTTTTTTTTTAAAATAAAGACACTGTTTTTCTTTGAAAGTAATGGCAGTTTCTTCCTGACCTCATTTTGTAAAGCAGACTGTGTCTCCTAAAGGAAGCTGAGCGGCATTCAGATGCATGTTGTTTGTCCCCGATAGGACGATAAGTCCTCCCAGAAGAGCACTTGCTATCCACAGATGGGACAGTGAGCTTTGTTTACACTGTGGTGAAGTCTTAGAAAGTGGTGTCCAACAGGGCTTGTTACTATTTTTTAAAAAAATCAGAATTGTGCCTAAATTATATCCAGTCCCAAAAAAAAAAAAGGCAAGAAGTTTTGAGAATGATGTCTTGGCCTCCCCAGTCTCCAGACCGTTCTCCCATTGTGTTGTATGGGACGAGCTGGACCACTAAGTTTGAAATGGGCGTCTAACAAGTGAGACAGAACATGTGCAGACTTGAAAAGGTGCTGTGAGAGTTTTGACAAAAGTTATTTCC
Organism: Bryconaethiops microstoma; assembly: GCA_037577275.1. NCBI lineage: Eukaryota > Metazoa > Chordata > Actinopteri > Characiformes > Alestidae > Bryconaethiops > Bryconaethiops microstoma. The sequence continues at coordinate 4,064,434 of JBBJLS010000036.1, forward strand.
AAAAAATTGCTAAAAGGATATGTGCTGCTGTGATAAAGTGGTCATTTTGATTAGATTCAAACTTTCGCACCCATTGCGCTGTGTATATTGTTACATTACACTTCAAACCCAAGAAGTTACATTGTTTTTCTATTTGTGTGTGTGTGTGTGTATATATATATATATATATATGTGTATATATATATATATATATATACACACACACACACATGCGATTGTCTACACTACTGCATTCCTTTTGCTTTTTTCCACTCACATGTCCACAACACCGTGGCTGTTGTGTCTAAACTGGCCTTGACCCTGGCCGGTTCCAGTCAAATTCATGAAAATGCTATTAGAAGAGGAGACGTTGTGGAAACAGCCAAATAGTAAATACATCTTTAAGGAAACATTTCAGGAAAAGCAGGATTAGTGAGACTTGTGACGCAAGTGGGGCGTCATAATGATGTCACCAATACGTCTCAGGATATAACAAACAATGGAATAAATGTATGGATATGGTGTATTTTTTAATAATTTACATGGAATTTCCAATTGAAATTTTGCTTCAAAAATTTGTTGCTAAACACTAAATGAAAAATGTACCCATTGCCACCACAGATCATTTTTTTCCCCCGTACCATAAGAGCATGTCCTCAAAAATGTCCATTTTCCAATTCTGCTGGAAATCCAAATTCCAAACCCACTTGTTTTCATTTGGAACAATGTGTAATATATGTGTTATCTCAGGAATTTCAGGAAATCTGAGTTTAGCCTCTGAGTAATACTTTTGCTAAGCTGGAGACTATCACTTTGCTTCCACTTGTTAGGTCTCCTGTAAGAGAAAATCTCAGTTTAATCTCTTTAATAAATAATGGTTTTTTTTATTGACCTGGAAGCTATAGTAGTACATAATAAGGCCTTCTGCTTACTAGCAAATCTATTAGCAGCAGCCTCTCCAGGACATTGAACTGCCAAGCGTTTGTTTTCGAGCGGCTCAGTCAGCCGGAATGTGTCCAGATCCGTGTGTAATGGACATGACAGAGGCTACTCATTAAAATTGCTCACAGGAGAGCATGCATTAAATGAGGGATTATTAGTAGATTATGGCTAGTGGCCAAATTTCACATCCAAATATACACAGCGTGTCACTTCTGTCATATAAAAGCAATGTAAAATTTTCTACATCATTTGAAATCACCATTTCAGAATAAATGGACTAACAGAAATACTTCAAAACAAGTCTGAATATAACATTCTAACATTAACTGACATTAAAAGCTAAGAACGATGCTTTCTTACTCCTGTAAAGTTTCTATTGTGGAGATGGCTAGGGTTTGTAATGACCTGTTACTTCACCATTTGAGACTGTTCACAAGAGAATGTAGACATAATGGACACTGCTGTAAACGCTTTAGTGTAAAGTGGCATTTAGCACACACCCTTATCCAGAGTGTATCACTGATATATGCCTTCAGTCTTTTCCAAACATTTCTCAGTTACTTTGGAAACAATTAAACATGAAAGAATGAAACAATTAGTTATACACTGTAATTGACAACAGAACACTTTTCTACAAGTTGTAAGTTTACTTATTTTGGAGCATATTGATATTTTACTCAAAGAATAAAACATTTCAAAAGTGAATTTTGTCAGCTTGATTTGTTAATGCTCTTAATAAAATTGAGGCAATCTGTGAACTGAATGTGTTTTGGTTTACAGTGTAATCAGTGCTTAGTGGCCTCAGTATGAATTTGGAATCCATTTTCTATATATATATTATGTATAGTTCTGATCATGAATTTGTAACATTTGGTCTTTTGTGTTCTTGTGTACAGAATGTTTGATCACAGCTCAGCAGAATCAAGACATTTCATCATGAAACACTGGATCAAATCTTGACCTCAAGATTGAAAATCACATCGAACTTGAAAGTGTGTTAGGTGTGTGTCGTTACTCTCCTTTACATGGGTTGCTCTTGCCTTGACCTAGACCTGAAAAAAAATGCTGCGTGTTTCTCTAGACGACAGGCTGTCTCTGTTTCCACTAAAAGACCTGTTGTTGGTGCCTCTCACTTGCTCTTCCAGGAATGAATGTGAAAGGGGGCCGAGTAATGCGATCACACTCTCAATTCTGCCCCGGCTTTACCAGAGTAAGAGCCCACATCGGGGCCTTCTGCCCATTTAGGTTACTAATGCAGCCCCCTCAAATATCTCGTTGGTCTCGCTACAGTGTGTTATAGTCTTTATTCTCCATCGTGAGCTTCTTAGCGCATGAGGTCTGCGCTCTTAACACCTTCTCATTACTTTCAGTCCTTTTACAAAACAGTTAACACAGATCTCACAACTTTTCCAAATCCTGCTCCTGAGGAACCGTCGCCCTGCAGGCCTCCCCCTGTTCCCTGAATGAATTTACTCACTTGATTGCAAGTTGCATTGTTTGATGGAGGAGATTGCTTTACGTTTATGTAATGCTTTGTGAGGATTTGAGTGTTTGCTAAAGTGACTGTTATTTTGGTCAGCGAACCTCTCATTAGTAACATGTGTAAACTGTTCAGAAAAAGTGACTTCAGATCAGACAATGAAAAACAGGAGAAAGATGAATTCCAGAGTACAATCAGAACCCAACTTACGCAATGTCCAGAAATCTCTGTATTGTGTTCAGTGTAAAGCGCAATAATTTGTCCTTCAAAACAAAGAAGTGACAAAATAATTAGATTTAAATGAATCAAATTATTGATTAAATAAATGAATCAGCATGCGTTCACTTCTAAAAATAATAATACAATAAAAAGTAATATGCTGAAAGAATGGTTCACTGAAATTTCACAATTAACCCTACCATTGTGTAGTCAATCAGCAAAAACTTTTTTTACCTCCAAATATGTATGGGCCTTCTAGGCTAATCAGCCGAAAAGATTACCTGAAATTTTTAGTCCTCAGCTACATTAAAATGACTGTGTGTCAATCAGTGTGGGCAAAAATCACACCTTCGAAAGTACTATTTCCTTCCCTTTTTTCCAGTCTTTGGAATACAAAACATCAGGCCACTCCGACAACAAACAGCAGCCTTCATTCCCTCCCAGCTTATAGTGCTGCACTGGACTTCGTTCAAGGCTTTGTGTGTGTGTGTGTGTGTGTGTGTGTGTGTGTGTGTGTGTGTGTGTGTGAGAGAGAGAGAGAGAGAGAGAGAGA
>JBBJLS010000036.1:4073319-4089360 GCA_037577275.1 Bryconaethiops microstoma
CACACACACACACACACACACACACACACACACACACACACACACACACACACACACACACACACACTCTCTCCAGAGAGGATTCAGTCAAGCAGTTAATAATTTTCATTAAAGGGTACAATCATACATGATACAATTTTCAGACTTAAAACACGTTTCCCTTTTTGTCACATTTCTATTTCTCTCATTTCTGTTTTGGTAAAGCACATTCAGCTACATTTTAAAAGTATATTCCAATTAATTTGTTATCAGTCATAACACTTATATATGAACATTACTTTTTACCTGTTGTGAAATATCAGCTACACTAAACACAAAATAAATATGATCTTTGCATGATGCCATAGAAGAACCATTTTTCTGGTTTCCTAACGAACCTTCCAAAGGATGGTTTTTAAAAGATCCGTTTTTCTAAATGAGATGTGTGAGATTAAAAAGATGTAAACTTTTTAAAGTTTATGCCTTTGCAGATTATGATGCCAATTTGTGATGAGCTCTGATTGGTCCCCGGGGAGAACCTTCCCAAATATTTGGTTAGAACGTTCGAGAACAGAGAGTTCCGCATTATGATGCAACAACTTCACAACTTCAGAAACAACTTTGTTTTAGCTGTGAGTGAAACTCTAGAACATCAGTGTGGAATTCTGGAAGGATAATGAAAAAAAACTCACCCTCCAGTTCAGGGCATTGTTTTAAAGAACCTCTGCATAATATTAATATTTTAAAGAACCTCTGCATAATGTTCTCCACACACATCTCTTTTACACACACACACACACACACACACACACGCACACACGCACGCGCACATACACGCACGCGCACACACACATATTTGTAGTCCATTCAGAACTACTTGCACCAGAGTGAGACACAAATAAGCAGAGAACAAGGATTTCTTTTGCTTTTTAAAGCCTAGGGGTTTTGACAGGAAAATTCTTCCTCTGTTGAATGTTGTCCAACAAACAAACAAACAAACGTTTACTTTATAACTGCCAGTTCTGCTCTGAACTAATCCATTAAGAACTGGTTCAAACATTTAACAAGAGCCTACTGTTTCTTGTTTGAATTGTCCACAAAGTCCAAATTTTTGGAGTAATCTTGGAGAAGAACCATTTTTGGTTCCCTAAGTATTCTTTCAGTGCACGCTTCTTTAACGCTTCACAAACTGGTCCTCAGGGACCTAGATCTTCCACATTTTAACTAAAGCACAACCTGGGGCAGCTGGTAGCCTAATGGTTAGGGCATCCACCCTCCGATCAGGAAGTCATGGGTTTAATTCCCAAGACTTCTGAGCACCTCTGAGGTACCGTGAGCAAGGTACCGTCCCCACACACTGCTCCCCATGCGCTGTGTTCCTGGCTGCCCCAATTTTGTGCTTTTTACACTGTGTGTTGTGGGGTGTGCATGTATGACAGAACGGTCACTTTCACACCGCCAATATGTATGAAGCAAATAAAACAAAAATGTGGACCATTCGGGGGTCCCTGAGGACCATTTTGAGAACCTCTACTTGAAAGAGCAGTTTGAAGCTTGAAAAACCTGTTTTAAGTTTGAAAACCTCCATGTAGTGCAAGGGTTCCACACCAATCAAAGAATTCCTAGTGTCTTCACCTCCAAGAGTGTAAGATTGCAAAACCATGCAAACAGATCAAGCTGCATATGACTCAAAAAATCAACATGACTGTATGGCTACCTGGACTGTGGGCTGACAGGGTTTAGATTAGCATTTGCTAATAGCTCACACCCAACTTATCTGAATATAAATCTCTTTGTTAGCCTGCGTAATCCATAAAAACCTGAAATGGTGCTCAGGCAATTTGCAAAGGCGTCTGCTTAGGGGTGTAGTAGTTCATCTAGTAGTACAGTACTGAATAAGGGCATATTCTGTGTAACTGCATCATCATGTAGTTTTAGAGGAAACTGACTCATTTTAACAGTAATACATGCTAATAAATGCTTTACTGAAACATTCTATGACGGAACTAGCCTTCCTCTTTCGTGATCTCATTCATAACTTTTTTGTGACTTGACACTTTAAAAAAAACAAAAAAACTGGCAGTTGTGGCAACTGCATCTGAGGATCTGGCCACACTCACGTACCCAGCAGTTTTTTCCACTGCAGATGTGTCTGTATGTGCAAAGTGGAGCGTAGTCTGCGAAAGCATTAATGACAGCCACACGTGAAAGTAGCCACTTAAATATCCAATAAAATATTAAAGGTCTACAAAGCAATCATAACCAAGTGCGTAGTTTCGCCTAAACACTTACTCAAATAAAAGTACTGTTAATTCATTCAAATCATGAGAAATGGAAATAAAACATAATTAACATATCATAAAAAATCAGTTTGAGGAAGAGTTTAAAAGCAGCTGTTAAAAGAAAAAAAATTTTTTGTTTCTTTATGAACCTCAGAGGAACTTCTTAAGTAAGAACATTTAGCATCAATCAAGAGAAACTAAAGCTTATTAGCCTCTATTATCGTCTAGAGGGGATTTTTTTGCTTTTATGTTAAAAGCTAACGTGACAAAATAACAAAACCTGGAGTCCAGGCACTGACCCAACAGAACGGAATGAAAGATGTGACAAGGTGTGACAGAAAAGGTGTGACCGGACTGAAAATGTAAACATTCGAAATTCTCTTTTCAGATTATCATTTGAACGGATTCAGTGCCAGTTCAGAAAAAAAAACGACCAAAGCACATCCCAGTGGGTACAATGATCACTCCCCCTCTTACAATTTTGAGCTCAGGTCCCCTATTCAAACATCTCCTTTAACCCCAGCTGCTTGGTTTGAAATAGGAAAACAAATCACTGACTAATCTAAGATGAACTTCCTGAACTGAATTGTGAAACCAAATAAGGGACAACTCCCTTGTGTTTGCTCATGGTAAGGACAGTCATTTAGTTGCCTATCTGTTCAATGAAAAGCAGCCTATGACCCCAAAGAAGTACAACATCTTGCCTAACAGGGTTTCCCCAAGACATCTTAACACAAAGATCATTGTTAGAAGGTAGAGCAAGCACCACATTAAATAACCTCTCCACCAGTTTTTCTTGAAAAACGCAGACATGTTAAACTGGTGAAGCTACAATGCACTGAGATCAATCAGCCTTAGCCATTGTGGAGGGTTTAACAACATTTGTCCATTTCACAATGATTAGAAAGGGTCATAAATGTTAATAGTCTCAGAAAACTACACCATATATATGCAGACTAATGAATGGCATCAACATTCATTCATTCATTCACCAGTATCCCAGTATCCCTTTAATACAGAAGGAACCAGGCCTGCTGTAGAAACCAAGCCACCAAAACAAGACTGGAAAACTGTAACCCACTCTAAAAAGCCCATTGGCTTTGAACGTCCCACAGCCTAATTAGGAAGTGTCAAAGTTATGTTTCCTTTCTAGTGAACACACTCAGCTTTCACATAACTAGACATTCTTAGAATGAAAATACTGACCCTGATGATTCCTCTGCTTGCATATTTCCTGCCTTCCGTTGTTCCTATACAGACCATTTCAAAGAAACAGATAAGCCTCCACACCTTTACAGTATTTAACCTTTAAAACCTCAAAGGTCATATTAATTCCATAACAGTTACTGAATAATTCTTAGTAGTTACTGAATAATAAGTCTGACTAATAACTGCATAGGGGTCAAGAGGCAAAAAGCGTCACAGTGTTAAAACTGAACTGAATATGGGCAAAACTTGAAAAACAAAGAAGAGAGCACAATTTTGCTTCCCTCCGATTTGATAAGAGCCTAAATATTGGGATTTAGAGCTTAGTACAGGAAGAGTGTAGTGGATTTGACCGTTTTGAAATCCATGTCAGAAGGGTTCTAAGTAATTACAGACTACAGGCCAGTTCGCCACATCGGACGGACTCCAGACAGACAGCAAAAGATTTTTTTTTGCCATGTGCCACGTTCATCCCCCGCCCCTCCTGATTCTTATGTATCAGGCTAAATGGCTGGTTCTGTAACTTAAGAAGGATCGACCCTGGAGGCTAACAATGATACAGAGTCTTGAGTAAAGTGGCTGCCTGGAGACCCAGTGGTCATGAGAAAGTTGCCAAAACCTTTTCTAGTGGAGGCTGCGCATGGGGCTTAGCTCCTGAAGCATAATGCCTGCATTCACCCAGTCAGATGAAGGAGGGATTGTGCTGGTGTGCTGATGTGAGAGAACAGAGAATGTGTTCCCCCTGAGCACCCGTACCTGCCTCATGCTGAAATCCTGGGACCCCTTAACCCCATGAACATGCACTGAGGCCTGCTCTGATTTCAGTTGAAATTCAATAGCTTACCTGGCTTTGTTCCAGTGTTTAAGAGGATGTCTACTTGTTTCAATTTAGGGAATTACCAAAACCTATCATTTGGAGCATTTAGACTTTTTTTATACTATATATATATTTAATTCTATCATTTGGAGCATTTAGACTTTTTTATACTATATATATATATTTAATTATGTCTGCTAGCATTTTACTTAAGACCAACATGATACGTAGAGCAACAGCTCCAAATAAGCCTCAATCCCTATGCTGAATGCACTAAGACATTCCACTGCAGTTTTACATGGAAACTCTGGACTTTTTTTGGATGTGATACTTTTTTTTTACTCCTTCTCAAGTACATCTAATTGAGAAAGGGTTATGGTTTTGAATCATAGACGACAAAAATGTAAAACTGCTTGTTGGATTGGCTTTCAGATGCTGCTTGCCAAACCACACTCCTTCGTCAACTTGACCTACATTATCAAATTATCAACTCTTATGAAGGTGCTTTTGCTAGAAAATGCAATTGTACTTTTCAGAGATAACATCTTGAACTCTGGAACATGGTCATTCTTATAGGCCCAATTAAGTCTTTAAACTTTGTCTTTCTTCACAGGTTCCTCTCATGAACATCACTGGGGCTATCATGGTGAGTAATAATGCATCACATAGCAAAATATTAAACACACCCCCAGACAGTTTAAATGTAATTGGAGCTTGCAACGGAGATACTTAAAGAAAAGAGAATTTCAAGCCAGTCCCCTGAGATCCAGTCCTGAAAAAAGACCAGAGTGGTTGAAGAATTTGAATGACCCAATTAAGATCTTACAGGCATCTATAGATGAACTTCAATGAATGAAAAACCTCTTGCTTAATTGGAACTACCTTTGAAACAGCTTCCAGTTATGTAAACTAAACATTGAAGCACCCACCCACAGGTCATGAGTGCAAGATGAGAAGCAATATTAGAGGTTCAGTAAAGATGTTAAGCTACAGGTTCATCCACAGGCCCCACCACGAGTGAGTTCATAAAACCAGGATTTCTTACATAGGCACAAAACTTAAGCCCAAATAGAGGATAGTCCGGTAAAAAATATCAATTGGCTCTCCCCCAATTATACAGGCTTGAGCTTGGGCTTAAGTTACCTGGCCAATGAAGAAATCCCACTTTGTGAAATACTTTGCCAAGTGTGGTATGAGCTGGAACAGAATGTGGACTGTTTTCCCTCTCATGGATTGGTGGCTCTAGAAAAATGGATTGGGTTTCTCTGGTGGACAAGAGTTAAGACTGCAGCTACAATCTCTACAAGGACTGAATGATCACCTAACCAGTGTCCTTTAGTGAAGGCTGCTGACTTATTAACCCATACTTCAAGGTTGCAGAACAAGGAGCCCTTGACGTCTGTTCTGGTTAATACACACGGTCGTTAAGGCTCAAAGTCAGAGATAGGATTTGCTGCGAAAGTGGTTTTCCATTAGACATTAAATAAATTAGATAGCATTATGTTTGATAGCATTCTTCTGTCTTGATAAGATGATAGTTTATAACAGAAGCTTGGCAATCGTGCATTGTGGTGTATAGTACAACTTATTACATAATAAGATAAGAATTAAACAGGATTCGTTATGGCTGCTTCTAGGGTAAGGCAAGGGCTTGAATTTGCATAAGCTTATTCGTATTCTTCTAAATAACTAAATAACTTATAACCTATTTGACTCTTGACATTTTAGGCGAAAGTGAATGTGGAAGTTCATGCTGATGTTTTATAATTAACTCCATGACACCAGAAGGTCAATTACTGTCAACAATTTCCATCTTGTCTCTCAGATCAAGAAGCATGGCTGTCCGCTTTCCGAGACTGTAGTGGAAAATCTCAGTCTCCGATTGACATTGAGACCAGCAAGGCCACCTATGACCCCAGCTTGCCCATGATAGAACTGGAAGGTTATGACCTAACAGACAGCTCACCTCTAACGCTGATAAACAACGGACACACATGTAAGCCAGTTGGGTTCAACTCCGGCCTTCAAATGCCTAAACGTACAGTTTGTTAAGTATTCAGCTAGAAAAAAAATTATTTTGACTTTGAGTTTTTTTAAGAAAAATAATTTGGTACAAAAAAAACTAGTGCTGACCCAAAGTACTGGTTTTCAGAAGTTGTTTAAACCACAGAAGTTGTTTAAACCACACAATTCGCCTGAACAACACATTTTATCAGGAAAGTCCTTCACCAAAGGCCAGCAGTTTTACCTATGCAGAAAATATTTGAAAAATAAATAAGCTATAGCTGGTACATCACTTCAAAATTATCTATATTATCAAGTGTCAAGAAAAATGTGCAATAAATTGAGGACAAGAGATTAGTACGAATCATCTGAAATATGTAAATATAGTGGGTAGGCTATTATTAATCTCCACTGGGGGTGATGTTAAAAGAGACTAAAACCTATTTGTTGCGTGAGTTCTGGTAGGATGTGGGGGGGGGGGGGGGGACAGGATTGCTGCCATTTCCTCACCACTAACTAAAATCCAAATGATGAAAAATGAAATTTAATTCTGATTTGTATAAGCTATACTCTCTTACTGTCTATGTGGCTCACAAAAATTGCATTTGACCAAGGGGCTACAAACATGGCTGCTGTAGCAACATACTGTGCATACGATGTCGCTGCCTACAGGATTTATTTTGGACTCAAGTAACAACAATTCTCATAATTATGCTTAAATTATTTTTAAAGGTGATTTTAAAATTGAGTAGTCAAGTATCCAGTATATATTCAAAGCCTGTAAAATGCTATATGGGCCAGCCCTAAGCACATTAAATCAGGTCAACAGTTACTGATATAGGGTTAGGGTTAAAAGCAATAGATTTCAGGATCAGAAATTATTTCAATGATTTTAAAATATCCTTTAAGCTAGTAATGGAAATGTTTGTAGTTTGAATGTTTATTTAGCAACAGTTGCGTTTCCTAACCATGAGATTATACAAAAAGTTAGGAAACTCAGTAAATACACTGTAAATCATTTGGCAATGGTCTGTAACAAGTGTCATCAATGGAAAAGGATATTCATGGCCATTGTTTCTTTTTATAGTGTTGCTGACTTTGCCCGAAACCATGCGTATAACGAAAGGATTCGATGAAGTCTACCTGGCTGCTCAGCTTCACTTCCACTGGGGGACAATTGAGGTTCCTGGCTCAGAACACACAATAGATAACATTCACTTTCCTGCTGAGGTGAGAATCTCTAATAGCTTTGTTTATAATGTCCACTCTTGGAACACGTTGCTCCACTCTATAAATAACGGGATCGTGATGAAAAACCATCACCCCTGTTGATATACACTCAATTAAGCCATGTTTACACTTGCGGTGTTGACCTTGAAGCTGACAGCACTAAACATGTTTTGTGAGATACAACACAATAAAACCTATTGTGATTATTAATTTCTTTCCTTTTAAGATCCACGTGGTCCATTATAACTCAAAATATGCTAACCTGTCAGAGGCTGCAAGCAAAGCGGATGGACTCGCGGTTTTAGGAGGCTTTATTGGGGTAAGCTGTGCTCTTTCTAACCTGCTTTACTAGGTAAAAGTAAATAATAGTGTTTTTTTATTGATTCCGACTGACATGCCAGTTAAGAAACTGTGTTATATAGTCCATTTCTGCCTAATATCTGCGAATGTTCCATTACAGATTGGTCTTCAGGAGAATGAAAACTATGAGAAAATCATGTCTGCACTAACAGATGTTAGCATAGAAGGTAAATATTCACGAAACCCTACTCATACATCATTCTAGGTTGACCTGCTGATAGAGGCCTGGATGGTGCTCCTTTCCAAGACCAAATAACATTGTAAATCTGTTGTTCTTTTCTCAGAGTCGAACACAGAGATCCCGGGTTTTAATGTCCGTCACCTTCTACCAAATAGTCTGAAGAAGTTTTATAGATACAAAGGCTCCCTGACCACTCCACCATGCTTCCAGACTGTCAACTGGACAATATTCAATGAAACAATCACAGTATCAAGGAAACAGGTTGGTTCTATCACCTTGTAGTGCATATTTATGAGTTGTTGCCCATTCTGTAGTGTATACAGACTTTAGGGGAACCCTCAGGGGTGTCGAAGTCTTTAGAGAAAACCTAATGAAGCTAAAACATATTTTAGAAAATCAGCTGCTGATGGGACCACATCAGTTCTAGATACGTCACCGACTGTGAATACAAGCACCAGCCTAAACAATCATGCAGTAAAAAGTAGAAACTCCTTGCTATGACTCTTTACTGAACGAACCACTCTAGAAATGCTACATACAAGGAAAAATGCATGTTAATATGTCTGTTATGAGCTTCATATAAAAACATGGAATGTCTTTTAAAAGCTTCAGATGTCTATGTTTAATCCAAAATGACAAAAAGTATTCATGTTCATTGCCATTAACTTAAATTCTACTAGAATCCCATAGTGAGACTAGCACTATTATTCATTTTTTTGCTCATATTTTCACATTTATGTTACAAACTGAAGGCCTAGCTCTGCTAGTCATTGTTCACCTCAGACAGGCCTATGGAGTACATGGTAGTCATTTTCCACCTGTTTTGGTCAAAGTTAATCCCTGATCAGCACTGCATAAAGAAGTTTTTGCTCTTACATTTCAATAACAATGCTATATCTCTTCACCAGCTGGCTGCCCTGGAGGACACCCTGAAAGCAGGTCAAAATCAGCTCCTATCCAAGAACTTCAGAGCTCCCCAGCTTCTTTATGGGAGACAAGTCTTTTCCTCCTTCAGTGCTTTGTCCAGTGTAGACAGTGAGTACATCATTATAATCGTCATAATTATTCAGTAATACCTACTAATTGAGAGTAATCCACAAATAATTCAATTATTGTTTTTCATTCAGAGTGATTATCCTCTCGCAACTTGGTAATCCTATTTCTCAATCTCACGTTGCAGGCTAGAGCTTTTAAAAGCCCTCGGTTATCTTTCGTAATGCAAACAAATTTCAATTACTGGCACTTAGAATTCTTTTAGTCTGTAAAAAATGTTCACCAAACATTCAGCAGTGTCCTCTCACTACAAAGTAAACTGCTTATCTCTGTAAACAAACAAGCACCTTGTGTAGTTCACGGTGTTCAGTCAGAACGTGGACGCTTGTTTTGAGAACTTTCTGAGATAGTCTGGCTTTGTGTTCCTTTCAAACATGAGTTGACCAACAGTGATTGTGCCAAAAACATTTTAAGCGAGTATAAAATGTTTACGTACATAGATATGACGTTAATAACTGTGTTTTACAGGTCGCAGTTCTAACGTCTCACCTGAGACAAAACCTTTACCAAAATCTGAAACAAGTGCAGCAGCTGGTAAGCATCTGTCATCTGTTATTTCATCCAAAATGACAGCAGTGTTTGGAACCAACTGCGGAATGTATACTAATTTGCAAATAATGTATAATGTAATATTGTGTATATTAATATGACTCTACTAAAAAAATCTATGCATTCACAGTCTTGCGTATTAAGCATATTGTATTATTATTATTGTTGCTAATATTAATACAGTCTGATTTAGATTTATGGAACCAGGACTGGGAAACACTGACCTAAATAATAGTGACAGGAAACACGCAAAGTTCACATGATAGAGAGAGGGCAATGTGTCATAACTTTAACAGGCCAGCCAGTCCAGAGGCAATTCCAGCCATGCAGTATTGAAATGGATAAAGCACTGATAAAGCACAGTGAAGCAGCTGCTTAGAAACACAGTTCAAAGTTTCCCCATTATTATTTTAGATTTTTGATATCAAGACTTCAAATCATAATCTGTCAGTATGCACAGAGTATACTGAATAAACTTCAGACACTTCAGATAGAATCAGCACTTATTTTACAGTCTGTCTGATCCATTTCAGTCTAGCGAGGGTCTTAATACCATGATATTTACTGGCTGATTAAACATTCTGTTCCTCTTTTTTATCTGCAGGTGGACTATCCAGAGGTACGACATTACTATTACTGTATTACTATACATTCAATATTTTTTGCTAAATATTTAAATATATTGTTTCTTTTTCTAAATGAAGACATTTCCTCCACAGGTGACCTGCTAGCTATTGCCTTTGGAGCCTTATTTGCAGTGACTTTGCTAGCTTTCTCCATGTATGCTTATCAACACAGGAAAAAATCCTCAAAGTAAGTAACTTCTGTTTTTGTTTTTTGTCTACTACTGATCCGTATATTAATAACTATATTATTAGTACTATGTAAAATAATCATATGCACTTTATCGGTGTGCAAAACACTCAGTAGCGATTAGGGGGTCAGCCTGACCTAGTGCTCCATTGTTATGCTGAAGTCTTACACAGCCTCACTATCCAATATAGTAAGATTTCACTGATGCAATTCAAGGCAATATATCTCAGGTCGTGGCAAATTTTGCAACGTGTTCCTAAAATGTTTCATTGTTTAAATCAGGGATTCTAGGAGATGTGTCATCTTGAAACACTGGAAGCTTAGTTTTGTTGCAAAACCTTTGTTTGGCCTGTGGGGTTGAGATGTAATTATTTTGTTGATAGGGAGGGGTAGTTTTGATTTGGGTTTAACGATCAAGAATATATTCGGGTCTATTTGTTAAGGCGCATTTAGCAAACTTCGCATCACAGTCACATTAAATGTTTCCACTGCTTAAATCGTGAATTTTGGCAGAGGCCTCATCTTGAAATATTATAGGCTTAGCTAAGCTTAGCTTAGAAGCTTATTTTAATTTGTTTTGATACAAAAATTTAGTTTAAGCTGAGGGGTTGAGATGTAATGCTTTTGTTGATGCATCAGACCCCCCAAAGACCCCTGTATTTTGTACACTGCGCTGTATGGCAAAAAGTATGAAGACAACCCAGGTGTTTCAGCCACACCCATTGCTAAGAGGTGTATAATATCAAGAACATTAGCCATTCAGTCTCCATAGATAAAGACACTGGCAGTACAACGGGTCACAGCTCAGCAACTTTTAAGAACAATGTTAATGCTACAGAATACAAAGACATTTTGGAAAAGAATGTCCAACATATAGGGGAAATAGGTGGTCAGGTATTTGCATACTTTTGGACATATAGTGTATTTATCAGATGCCACATCTTATTAGTAATAGTGGTATTTTAACAGTATATTAAGTGTATGGTATACTATTGTTATGAAAAATGTTAATGTTCTAACATATGATGACAATGTAACATAGTACAGATAATACAGATAGAGATAGAAGAAATGAAATTGTGAAATATATGAAATTGTGTTATTATAGTGGATTCTACAAAAGTATTATATACCTTTCAAATTATGACCAAAAAATCAAATCAAGTTTGAATGCTTGCTTCAAACGTTTGCTTGAACGCTTTGATGACCTTCATCTTTTCATTATCAGGAAAACATATTTGTTCTTTAATTATGTTACGCTTTGAACTAACGATATAACTTCTAGAATAATCGACCTGTGTAAAGCAACTGCAAATCATATCTGTGCAGCATTATTAACAAACATTTCTCTTTGTCCTTTTCACAGATTTAAAAAAGACTCCAGACAAAATGTTATTTATAAACCAGCAACCAAAGAAGAGGTATAGATCCGAAGTATGTTTCTCTACTGTCAGAAAAAGTCAAATATTTTTGCTGAAGAACTTTCTCAAGTCTTAGTTTTCTAATCCAGGGTTGATGACTGCTGTGTTTTCTCACACAGTTAAGAAATGACTCTTTTTCCACAGTAGTTCCTGTAAATATAGTCGTTTTGCTCTCATGTGTGGTCGGAAATCACTCAAATTTGACATGGCCATAACCATCTTCTATTTATGATAATATTCTGTGTTGCTGACTTTGTGCCCTGTTTACAAAATGTTTTTTTAAAAAACAAAGTATTTCTCTAGTACCATGTACATGCTACAGGTCACATTATTGGCCTATAACGCACACCTATGTCACTAAATCAATGAGTCAGTAGGAATGTTTTATGAAAACGTCTCAATAAAAATGTTTTATTAACGTGTTTCTAATGTGCTGTAGATTAGAGACTAGCTTACATGGAAAATACTGTTTGTAATGTAGGTCTGTGAAGTGAGGAGACCCTCCATAGGACTATATGTGGAGGTTTAAAAAACCTCCACATATAGTCCTATGCAAGAGCTTGAATCCTATGGGTCAAATCACTTGTTTTGCAAAATCTCTTACTGAAAATAAGTTCAATAACTCTACAGAAAACAAGCAAATAGTATTTTTCTGCCAATTTTAATGCACAAATTATTCTTTTGCACAGACGTTTTTTTAAACCTTTTTTGTTTTCTCCAATATGCTAAATTCAGCCAAAAAAACCTCCAGGAAATATGGATCAAAGTGTACAGAAGCGTGTTCTCTGTAGAGGATGTAGACTTCTTTTCAGTTAAATCGACTTTGTGGTACTCAAACTTTTGCACATGTAAAGGTTCTATATCAATTAAATCTTTTCTTTCTAAAACTGTATGGCTAAATCAAGAGCCAGTTAGGAACCATTATTTTTAGAAGTGTAAACTGAATATGAGACACTATTGTACATATTAAAGGTGGGGGAAAATATAATCCAAAGATTTTCAGATTCTCAGATGCTTCACAATCCTCTCTAGAAAGACTCAGAATCAGTTCACAAAAAAAGAATAATCAGATTTTTTTTTTTTTTACAGGCTCTGAGTAGAATAAATTTACTCACTCAGAGACATAAAATCAGACGCTTTAGAAGAGCCTGGATTAAAAGAGGAAAGCAAAAGGATTTGACTAATGCCTGCAATGTTGCAGCCACAAGCTGGTTACAAATTCTGCAAAATCTCATTAACCTACCAAAACGTAGCACTGTGATATAATTTGGATAAAACGGTTTCTTATAAAAAAAAGTTTCTGCATTAAACACTGTTATACATGTGTTCACAATCATAAATCGAAAAACATGAAAATCACAATATGACCAAATTTATATATGTCAAATTTATAAACTATCAAATGCTATGATTGGGTTGTACCTTTACAGATGAAGAAACAAGGACTTCACAAAGTTTAAATTCAAGCTTAGTGGTGGAAAGTCAACTTCAAGACAGTCGATTCTTTGACCCTGATGCATCTGGGAGTCAAGGTCAACTCTTGGCCAATGACTCACTGATTTGTAATGATGCTGGCCTAGTGGTTAAGGTGTTCGCCCTGCAATCAGGAAGTCATGGGTTTGATTCCCAAGCCTGCTAGTGGCACCTCTGAGGTACCCTAAGCAAGGTACTGTCCCCACACACTGCTCCCCGGGCGCTGTGTTCCTGGCTGCCCCCTGCTTCACTTGGTGTATGGGTTAAATGCAGAGAAAGAATTTCGTGCTGTTCACGTGGTGTGGTCACATATGACCAAATGATGATTTTTTTCACCATGACTAGCTTAAGGGACATTTTGATGAGTACGTATGTATTGCAGGACAGAGCTGGGCTAAATATGAATAGTTATTGCCTGATTTGAAGCCTTTGGCTTCATCAAACACACTGGCAGAGCACAGAGGACGAGAATGTGGAACCACATGGTTACTTGATCAGGCAAAATCAGGGAAAGCAGACAAGAAAGGAAAATGTATTCAATTATTTGAATGCAGCCTTTGAGTGTGCCAGCCTGGTGGCAGCTGGTGGCCTAGTGGTTAGGGAGTTATCCCTGCAATCAGAAGATCATAGGTTTGAATCCCAGGACTGTCTGTGGCACTACTGAAGTACCCCTGAGCAAGCTACCATCCACACACACTGCTCCGAGTGCCTTGCTGGTGGCAGTCCACTGCTTCACTTGGTGAATAGGTTAAATGCACAGAAAGAATTTTACATTGTTCACACTGTGTGCTGTGGTGTGTTCATGTGTGACAATAAGGGGCCACTTTACTAACAGCCGCCTCCGGTTTATAAAATTTTACAACTCCTAAAAAGTGAGAAAACTATGTTTAGAATGGTTGCGTTTCTGCTGTATCCCTATATCTGGTGCTGTTTCGAATTAAGTGCTGTTGAGTAGTTGATTATCAATTCCACGACAGCTAATACCACTTGTTTGAATTGTACAGAAGTCAAATATCAAGATGTTTCGAGGATCATTTTATAATCACTTTTATAATCTTGGTGACCTAACTTGAAATTGAATGTAATTTTGAGGTTCCAAGAGATTCCAGTCCCTACATATTAAGATACTACAGCATTATTATTGGTTTGACCAGAAAACAGCCTGCAAATGCAGTGGCTCAAAAGTATGCAGGGCAGTACGGTTTTCGGTTGTTTGTTTAGAGTCAGAGTAGTTAGAAATGATGGTTCATATCATTTACAGTTTTTTTTCATCATTACAATGACACTACAAGTACAGATGAACTCAGATAGCAGACAATTGGGGCAAAGTTTACTTTCCTCTGATCTGATCTGGCAGTCTCCTCTGAGCAAAGAAGGAAATTAAAGCAGGAACTGCCGTAGCTCAGGCCAGTGTTTGGAACCAAGGAAGCTTAAGCACACAATGGCTGGGGAGTTCAATGCTGCGCTTGTAGAGGACAGAAATCCTCAAGTCCCAAGTTTCCAAGTCTTCAGGATTTATTTTAAAACCTCTGTTCTTGCCCAAACTGAGGAAATACATTCTCAGTGCAGTGACTGGTCTTATGACAGCAAGAAACAATGTGCTATTAGAAGCTGGTCATGAGATCTGAGACTAAAGACAATCGACTTACAAAGCAAGGGAAGACTATAAAAGATTTCTAAACACTTCATTGTCCAAAATATCACTAAGAAGTGGAAGTTGACGACGTCAAGATAGGATCACCAAGAAAAATCTTTGGGGAAAAAACTGACTGGTCAGAACCTCATGATTGCCAAGGACCAACAGGAAGATATGGCTGGTACAGGACAGCTGAAGGACTGGTAAAGTTGTTGCACAAACATCATCTACATGGAAGAGGCATCAAAAGGTAACCATAATGTTTGTAATCTCATCACAAAAGGCAATGAATGTTAAGGAGTGGGTCTATGCCAGGGGTGTTGCTAGACATAAAGCTCTACTGGGGTACAGGCCCTCCACCCTCCATTACCATATACTTTTTTAAAAGTTTGCTGCATATGAAATGAGCTGCAGTATCTGCTCTACCAGCTTCCCATGCTTAGCTCATTTTTATTGCCACCACCATACTCCTACTGAAGCAACTACAGGTACGGGTAAAAATGTACACATATAGTAACTGATGTATGAAGATATATAAACTTTCTCAACATGATGGCAGAAATGGCATGCCTGTATATGCAAATAATTTTACTCCTGTTGCAACATTTTAAAGTAGAAAAACAGCCACTCTTTTGTTGATATCATCGATCTAAATTAATGCACTGCCAAATGAATTAGTTTGTTGTTGAAAGCTGAACGTGAGATTTTATGCGGCACGTGCCCCAGTGAATGGGGTCTAGCGACGCCCCCGGTCTAAGCTTTAGTGTGGCAGCTGGCAATATTATGAGGACGGGGAAGAAAGGATTCAACTAAATAACAACAAAGGCTGGAAGCTAATCTTGATTTTGACATCTACACTTCACACTGCATCCACAAAGCCACTGCAAAGATGGGAAGCAGTTTCTTCCCCAAGTCATTAGACTGCTGAATCAGAACTGATTCAGAATTGTACTTCCCACACACAAACAAAACTGTTTCTCTCTCCTAAACACACACACACACACACACACACACACACACTAAAACTGTTCCCCCAT